>CAJUYH010000439.1:2038-67146 GCA_910591685.1 Galerucella tenella | reverse complement strand
AAGGGGAAAAATGATACAAAGTCATTTCAGAGCGTCTATAAGATACTCTCACGTATATGTCGTAAGTCAATTTGTCCAATCAATCTAATTAATTGCACGTCAACAGTTAACATCAACATAAATTTATGCATATTCCAGCATTACTGCAGTATATTAATAGAACTTTGAATAGCATTGACACTGTCGTTATTCATATTGTATATATTACAAACAAAAACAAATAATTATTGTCTCAACAAGATTTTGGGTTATGTATATCAATTAATTTGGCAATTAAATATTAATAAGGTGCAGTGGATAAAGGACAACTCGATGGTTTCATGGCTGATGGTGGTGTACAATCATTGAAGAGCACTCATAATTCACAAAATATGGGCTTCTCATCACAACCAGCAAGACAAACCACCGATGTGTCAATTAACAAAGTTTACGTAGGCCAATGCCAATCATTGGGACATGGTTCTGATGCACCGAGCACTATTTACGCTGTAGGTCAATATGCATCAAAAGTATTGAGAAATCTCAATGATCAACGATTAAAAAATCAATTTAGCGATGTAGGCCTAGTTGCGGGCGACAGAATTATCAGAGCACATCGATCAGTTTTAGCAGCGGGCAGTGCTTATTTCAATGCAATGTTTACCGGTGGTCTTGTTGAAGAGCAACAAGAATTAGTTGAAATACACGCGATATCAGCGAACATTTTGACTATGCTCGTTGATTTTATTTATACAGGCAATGTAGATATTACACAGGACAATGTTCAAGAATTATTTGCCGCTGCGGATATGCTTGAGTTGGACGAAGTTGTTTCAGGATGTATCGCTTATCTTCAGCAACAATTGCATTATTCAAATGCCCTCGGAATTTATCGGTAAATAATGTTCTCCTTTTATATGAATAATGAACTGTTTAAATGGTTTGACATATTTATTTCATTTTTCAATCGATATTATATAGATTTGCGGAAGCACACAATCGTCTAGATTTAATGGAGACTGCCTTACGGTTCATCCAAGTCAATTTTCCTCAAGTATCACAGGAGGAGGAGTTCCTAGATTTGCCAAAGGAATATCTCGTTCATTTTCTCAGTAGTGAATATATTCATGTCGACACTGAATTCCAAGCAAGTTGACGTGCTCAATTGTATTAATGATCACGCCATTATTTATTAAAATATACCATTTAATGAATTCATATTGTTGACAGGTCTTCCAAGCTGCCTATATATGGATTACCCATGATATTCCCGCGAGACGTTGCTATGTATTTGAGATTCTTGGTCATATAAGATTACGTTTGTGTTCACTTACACGTTTGGAGACGGTAATTCTCGAATGCAAGGACGCCAGTTTAATTGTTGCTCTTCGTTCAATACAAAAAGATCTCGTATCAAATAAAGGATGTCTCGTACCGTTGCGTGCACAACCTCGGCTATGCGCCAAGAAAAATATTCTTGTTATTGGAGGATCGAAACGTGAACATACAGCTGATAGTTGGGCGAGAAATGCTGAGAGTACATATGAGACGATTGAAAAATACGATACATTTACAGGACAATGGAGTGAAGTGGCGCCAATTGGTATCGGCCGAATATTACCGGGTGTTGCATTACTCGATGGTAAAGTTTATGTCGTTGGTGGTGAATTGGAATCGTGTATAATTGCCAATGGCGAGTGTTACGATCCACGTGACAATGTGTGGACATCAATTGCATGTATGGTGGAACCCAGATGTGAGTTCGGCCTATGCGAACTGGACAATTGTCTTTATGCATTTGGTGGGTGGGTTGGTGAGGATATTGGCGGTACAATTGAAACTTACGATCCAATTAATAATATTTGGGCACTTCATGGTGAACTACCTGAGTCACGTTTTAGTATGGGTGTCGTTGCATATGAAGGATTAATTTATATTGTTGGTGGTTGTACACACGACAGCAGACACCGGCAGGATGTAATGAGTTATAATCCTGTGACAAGGGAGTGGAATAATCTTGCGCCAATGTTAACACCACGATCGCAAATGGGTATTACGATATTGGACGGTTATATTTATGTTGTCGGTGGTATGAATAAAAATCAGGAAGTACTGATGTCAGTAGAGCGATATTCATTTGAAAAGGTAAATATGAATAGTGATAAATTGATTGTGGACGTAGTATGAAACTGCAACACTTTATTTTTATCTTTGTTCTTTTCTTTTCTCTCTCCTGTTGTTTAGAATAAATGGACAGCTGTTGCGCCTATGAACATGGGTCGTTCTTATCCGGCAGTTGCAGCAGCTGACGGTCGCCTCTATGCAATTGGTGGTGATCAATCGAGAGAAATAAATTTTTATCGTACGCAAATAACCATATCCACAGTGGAGAGTTATGATCCGAATTTAAATAAGTGGAGTGAATGCGCGTCATTGCCAACTAGCCGCGGTGAAGCCGCAGCAATTATTGCACCTTTTTGATCGTGATATTACAATGAAGTGTGCGAATTACGTCGAAATATCGTGCATACACAGCCATCACTTTTTTCACTGTTGATTGAAATTGTTCTTATTCTGTTTTCTAGCAACAAAGTGAAAAATTGAGATATTATATGAAAAACTTCAAGGTTAATATTTGGGCGGGTCATTCCTATTTGTGATATTCTATGTGGCGATATCTCCATTTTTTTTTGTCATATTTAAAGCACGAGACTACAGTTGATATATATATATTATCTATATATGCAAGTGATTTTTACATATTAACTATTGGCATCCAATTACCAATTCATTTCACTCGAGTGTGTACGAATCGAGAAATAATAGATACACCAACAACACGAGATTTGTTATTAAGTTCAGTATAAAAACTAGAGAGACATTTTTATTCCAACAATTTCCTAAGATCATTATTAATATAAATTTTGTTCATTAATTGTTTCTGTAATGTCGCGGACAATGTATGATTTTTAATTTGTAGGTGAGTTCGACAATTTAATGGCCTTTTCTTAAATGCATTCGAGCATCTAAACAATAATAATTTAATCATATCATTTTAATCAGCTTAAGTGTTAATTAGCTGTTGATCAAATAATTGCAAATGATTATCGTATGAAAAAAAAAAGAGAGAAAAGTAACAAGAAAAAGGGAAAAAAGAAAATTATTTATCAGCATCCGGTTTATCAAAAGAGAGAGTTGATACAGCCAATGGGGAAGTAGAAGAGAGTTCATTAATTATTGTACAGTATACATCGCTACAACGCATCTAATGGAATTGCACTTGTGTGCTTGTCGATTTTCCAAAGACAATTAGCAGAAACAAATAAACAAACTAATAAATGAATAAATGAATTAATAGAATTGAAAAAAAAAGGCGACACCAAGAAGATGAGAAAAACTCTGGAGACATATTAAAAATACTGCATGTTATGCCATTTTTTATACAATTAATGAAGCGTAAAATATGTATTGTCCAAAGTGTCTATATGAAATAATAATGAAATTAACTAACAGAAAAAAAAAATATATATATATATATGCTTCTCCAAATGAATCATGACATTATGTAATTATCGACGACATATAAACAAATCGTATGGTATAATAATAAATTCATTCACCTATACATGTCTCATAGACGAAAAAAGGACGTTTTACACAATATTAAAAAAAAATAACACCGAACTCTATTGCATTAAAAAAAAAAAAAAATGGGATAAATATTCCAAATAAAAAAAATAAATATACATAATAAATAAATAAAAATTCTTTGTTTGACTCTATTCTGTATTCACTGAAAATATTGGGTCACTACATAGACTCAATAAATTTTTCAGTTTGTATCACATGAACTTCACAATCCCGTTGCGGAATATCATTTGAATTCGATGAAAAACAATGAAAATCCCCAGATCCAAAATGCATTTTGTGGGCGAGTATACGAATTTGTATACTAGTCACGAGTCTTTTAAAATTCTCTGGATTTCCTGCAGATATTTTGCGTAGTTTGAAAACCAACGATGAATAACAGTCACGAAGTTTCGTTATATATGATTCTTCCAGCTTTGGTAAAATTGTATTGAGCCTTGTTATTTCTTCTTGTTGAAGATTCACGTGTTCTTCAATAGATGATGTGGGTTTAGCTGATACGCCACGATATCCTGGATAACCAAGTTCACGATCGTGTTTCCAGGTTGACCGATAAAATATTACAATGTCCTCAATCAAATTCGCCAGATTCAATAGAATTCTTTCAGCGTCAATTTCATCCGAGTAAAATTCTTTTGAGATTGATGGAGCTATTATTGATGATGTGGAAATAGTTTTCGGCATACCAGTGCAATAATTCACCAAATTTTTCGACTCTCGCTTTCTTGACATCATTTTTTCGAACATATATACCGTCAAGGATATGGAAAAGGTCGTGTTAATTTAATTGCATCGTTTTATCTTGATATCTGTGACAATAAAATGATGAATGATACTCAGAATATTAAATTGAATATTAAACAGCAATATTTCGGTAATAATAAATATACACAAATAAATAAAATATTGAGAATTCATTTGGCATTATTTTTCACGCGCTACGTCGCACTATCGACTGTTATTTTGTATATATGTCTATATATATATATAATGAAACAATAATAACACAACAAAATCCGTCAGCAGATTGCACAATATTTCGAAATTATAGTATCATCATTTGAAATTATTGTGCAATGTCTAATTCAATATTGGCCAGGATTTTTATGAGTCAGATTGGGTATTTTCGCAATAGAAATAATAAACAATTCTCCAAGTAATTATTGGTAGCTTCAACATCTCTAATTAAATTTAAATTACCTTCACGATAACAGTCATTCATTGTATTATTTCCTTTCTTGGACTTTTTCCATCATCTCATAAAACGAGTAAATTTTACCAGATATTTCCACAACTATATTTATTGACTAGCTGATACGAAGTTGTATTGTTTGTGGCTAATCATTGCGTAAAAAGGAAATGACCATAAGATAGGTAAAGCCTATGTTTCAATGTGTCATTGAATATCAGCCCAAGAATATATCGACTAATTTCAGTACAATGCGGAAGTGAACATTACTCCACGTAGCTCTTGAAATCGATTGAATCCTATGAAAAAAAAAAAAAAATCCGAAAAAACCAATACTTTCTTATCACAATGTGGTGAAAAGTAAAAAAATAAAAAAATATCAAGTGTACTGCTGTGTTGAAATGCAGAAAAATGTATACAAATAGAAATAATTAATATCATATGTCGAACGTTGATCCATTGACGATTGCATCAGAATAAGATAATGTATCTGATATAAATAATCATTTATAATTATAAATATCTAAATGTGTACATGTCATATCTCACAATATCATATACACAAACGACAACGATATCATTTTATTTATATTGCAATATTATACACTATTGTATAAATAATATTTTCTATAAATATATAAAAGCGGAAGTTTGCACACAATATTGTCATATATACAAAAGTGAAATAGATAATAATTGTACAGTAGACAATACCTTGGTTTCCTTTCTGTTTTATTTGTCTTATTATTACGCCTTTGTCGGGAAGTAACGACGAGGTAAACGAGCATATTATTGATAACATTTTTTAAAAATATTTTCCATGGTCTGTAGGCTGTTGTATTTATGTGGTTTAATATATAGTTAAACTATTAAAATATATATTTTCGTGACTGCAGCGAAGCTCAAATTGATGGACTGACGGCAAGTTATAACGGACGGACGATTAAGTTTATATCTCAAGAGAGGTATCGACTTGAGATATATCTTACTTCAGGTATATCTAAAGTGGTCTTGGCTTTATGCAGATTTCTATATAAGGGGGCTATAGCTCGTGCCAGTGCTCGTGGGTCAGTCACGTCAAGGACTGTGGCACCCATTAAACTCCTTTCGTTCTATCATTATCACAACCCTATCTGAATCATATTTCTCTATTTCTTATTTACTTATTCGTTTTAAATATAATTGTCCATGTTCAATTACATTCTTACACAATAAAAATATAATTTTATTTCTATCACGCGCAACAAGCCAACACTTATGAAATAGTTAAATACATCATATGTCACTTTGAAAATAAATATGATGTTAATCACAATTGTTTGCTTATTATAAAATCATCTTCTGTTTAAATATATACAGTCATATTCATTTATTATATTTTGCATCATGCATCAATAGACCGCTGTTTACTTATTTATTTATTCATCTTTTAAATAAAATCGATTAGTTGGCAAGCAATGTTATGAGTACATTGTATTTCCTATCGTCCATGTTACTTGTGCTTCATATCGGAAATAATAATTTATCGATAAAATAGATAATTCTTGTTTTTCTCGCAATTGGCCCAAGGTGAAACTGATTAGTGTTAATTGTTTCCCAATATCAATGTTAAATTAAACCAATACCAGTGTCATTATTAAAGAATGAGTTTTAAACACCAATAATTCAATTATAAATATTTGAATCATCTTTAATATTCATTTTCACTTGAGACTTAATTTTAGTATCAAATTATTTATGCTGCATCCACTTTGTTTAAAATCTTTCCCTTTTCACCGATAACATAAAATGAGTTTTTTAACTGTTTCCCTAAAGGTGACACGATAGTTTGTTCGAAACTACAGAGAAGTCTGAGCAAAAAAAGATAAACAAATAATAATAATAATAATAATAATGTTTAGGATGCGACATTTTGTCCTACCTCGAACCTCTTTACAACCTCCATCCTTACTCGTTAAAAAGTTTTCTCGCTTATTTTCCAACGGATAGGGAGTTTTAAATTCTGAATTATTGGTGCGCAGTTATTCAACGCGTGTATAAAAGTAACTATACACGGTATACGCGAGGATATGAGGATGGTACACGATGCTCTAGATTTTGTCTACAGGCCTCATAAAGATCCATTTGTAGTGTGATTTTTATGGCTTCTATCGCTATACACTCAAGAGAATAATATCAACACCTTTCACTGTAGTTTTTATATTTTTCTCCATTTATTGCATTTTTTTTTTTTTTTTCATTTTTCATATTTTTTCTCGTATTATTTTTTCTCTATAAATATCACATTTCCTTCAATGTGCAGTAAAGTGTTATTTCAATTGCGCACTGCGATGAATACAGAGGAGAATGTGACAAGGACAATTGTCACAATAGATAATTTTATATATATTTTTTTATCTGCGCCTCTCTCTCTCTCTCTCTCTCTCTCTCACTCTCTTTCGCTTTCTTTCTTCTCTGTATAAATTCAACAATAAACCTCGCCTATTCCTGTTTTCTATATATAAATTCTATGTTTCTACGCATCTATTCTGTGTTTGCCCCGTACATTTAACTTGCCACACGTCGACATCACTCATCTGATGTGTGTATGTCTTCTGCAAACAAAATACACTCCTTTATACCACTCTTTTAACATTTTCACGTACATTATTACCCAATGATCAAACAGAGACAAAACTAATCTGTTTCCCTTTCTTTTTTTTTTCTCTTTTATTTTACTGCACCAGACTATCATTAAATGAATAATCTTTTTGTATAACATTGATAAAGAAATGATAACTTATTATTAGTCAAATTAATATACAATATATATATATAGAAAAGATAAATATAATTTCAATATTCAGTGTTACGGTTTGTGATGTAGGCTCTTGCTTTAAATCCTATTTTCCGGGTTAATAATTCATAAATGTATATCTTGTGCGATACTCAATCTACTTCATCTATCTGTAGCCACACGAAGGGCAGCATTCTCTATCTTTATCATGCCACAGAATGACATTTTTCATGCGCCTAACTCGGATAGATATTATTTTAGAGTATACTTAAAGACAGAGTGTTGAGTTTTAGTTGGTTGTTTCGCCCTATGGCAATGCAAATCGTGTACCTGTTTACGTCATGAGCATTACCATGAAGAACAATATATACATGTATAATATCTCGCATGAGAATGTGCGTATGTGCGAACGCCGCGAGAATAAGAGCTATGTGATGTTTGTATGATGTATTCACGTATGCAACGAGCATATAAACTATACGCGACTTGATGTGTACATGCGGCTCAAGCTATTCCGCTGAACGCGCAGTTTGTCTGCTCCCAAAACATCTTCCACGATATATACATATATATATATATCTGTATATATTCATATGAATGTAGTGATGAATATACACGTTCTCTTGTGAGCTTTGTAAATGAATAACAATACCATTCGTGTGACATAAGTGTGTCACAATCATAAAGAAAAATTATATTTTGGAATTAATAAAAAATTACTTCCGAATATAAAATGAGAATAAAAAAAATGTATTAATAATAAATAAATGAATTATTTTACTTTTTATTATTTTTTACTTTTTTTTTTTCATTTTTCCTGTGATGTGTCGCGCACACTCTCATCTTATCAGTTTATCGACAAATGCACCGTCACCGATAAAAATAATCCATGCCACAGTGTATATTGAAATAGGAAGTGAAGTGTTTGCGAACACGAAAAAAGTGGAACAAAAAAAAAATTGACAACGATAATAAATCAATATACGCGGATTAGACAATTAAAATATATCTTCACGTGTCTTCGTTTTCAATGGCCTTTTTTTTTTTATTTAGTTCCGGCCGATGGCGATTATGATTTGGCCATGTGAATACACGTGTGTCTGTATAGATTTGACCGTCACTACAATCATTATATCGAAGATATCAAGTGTATCAAGGTTTTTTGTTTACGGCGATCATCTATATACATAGACATAGATTTAAGCGTTAATTCAACAGGGCTGACAGTGTTAGCTAATCTCTCTATCTTCCTTAATGTAATTCTCCCTCCGGTTTTGCCTTAAGAAACGGGAGATGTGCTGGTTATTATTGCGTTCTCTCAGCCCATTATATCGCCAGACTTGCCAAGAGTGTGTCAAGCATTTGTAAACACACATTACTTAAATCCATCGAATAATTCACATCGTTAACATATGAATTAGTTATATAATAATAATAAAATTATATATTTTAATTTTCTTCAATGAAATTGACTGTGTTTGGATAGTTTGAAAGAGAAACAGCACAGCGTATACGAAACATAAACAGAAATAGCCAAAGCAATTTGCGTACACAACACACATGGGAATGGCAAATGACGAGTTAGCTTCTGACTATACGTGGTCATAATCATTACGTTGTTTGCCAAGAGAGAGAATGAAAGGGAGTAAAGAAGAATGAGGAAGCCAAGTTATCCATGGCGGAGGATGTAAAGGGATGTGTGCGGTAGAAAGTGCCGGGGGCTTGCAATAACGTTAGTCCGCTGGCGCCTGATCGAGAAACCACAGTATCCACTTCTCAGTCCGACTGGGTTGGTACTTCAACCCCTTTGGCTTACGGCGCTTCGTTCCCTCTCACTTCCTCTCTGTTTCATCCTCTATTGCATTCACCCACATACAATTTTCTCTGTCGTGTGCGCGCCTTTTCTCATATATGAATTCCATGCTCTAATATATTTATATATATACATATAATTCTTTTCTCTCTTCCTTTTTACGCGCTCGGCTCACGTTTGTATCCACATGTGTGTGTGTGAGATGTTATTGCTGGCTATTTCAACGTCATTTTACTGTTTGTTGAAAAACTTCTTCAAAGAATCTAAATATCATGAGGAACAAAATAAAACGACATTTAATATAATGTAGAAAAGAAATTTTTTTTTGGACTTTTTTTTAATTTTTTTTTTTTCTGTTACAATTGACCTAGAAATATTTTGAATGAAAGGAAAAAAAAATTCTTTTACCTCGCGCACAGACCATAAGAATTGATGTCGAGATACTCACGATCATTCTTTGTGTGTCACAGGAAGTCATCTGGAGTATATACATAGTACATATACATATATATGTATGTATTGGGAGAGAGAATGTCGACGTAGTTGGAGGAGTGTCAGATCTCCTTGGAGAGGCACACCAATGTATATAGCTTGGTCGTCCTGTCTTCGTTTATGGGCTGATGTCGTCAGGCAACAGCTAGAATGAAATACCATTGAGAGAAGACTGTGACTGTGTGGCAGAGTATAGGAAAGCGCAGAGGGGATATATGAAGAGAGATAGAGGGGGTGTACCAATACTTGATGATAGTGGTGGGGAGAGTGTGTGTGTGTGTGTGTGTCTCTCTCTACTTTGAGCTTGCTTGTGCTCTTGCTCTTTCGCTCTCTCTTTGACTCTATAGCTTGGTGCACTGTGGGCTTATCTTGCGATTTTATGTATATTACGATGCTCAAGGCACAGACACGAGCAGTTCACCGTTGGCTAACTAGCTGAGAAGTCGCACGAGTGGCCAGTGAAAAAGAGAAATACATACAGTAAAGTAGACACAAAGTTCGCCCGCGTCAGTTCGTCAACCGCATTGAGAGTGCGCTCACCTTACTCACGTCTTTCACATTGTTGCTCATGTTCATAAATAATATTTAATCGTGTGATCGATAGAAAATCGAAAAACATACCAATAAACATGAAGAAAAATTTATTGGACAATGAGTGATTTTCAAATTTTAATTGCATTTTTATCATTGCGACGGAGTATTATTTGGATTTAATAGTTGTTTTGCGCGTGAATTTTTCGTTTTTTTTTGGTGTGCGCGGTGAACTGTGTGACAATATTCTGAAATAGAAACGAAAAGTTTTTAATTGAATTACAGTACAGTTGAAGTTCGATTTTTAAGAGGAGTTTTAGAGACAAAATATAAAAATTATTAAATAAATATTTCATCATGATTTTTGAATATTTATCGTGTTTCATTGTCGTTGTGTCGATTTATTTTACATCTACACAAGCCATTTATAAAGCGCCTATACCTGGTATGAATAATTTGCTATTAATGAATAATATTTGTTCCTTCCCTGTGATAAAATACCGTTGAAATAAATAGAATAGAAATCATTTGCGCTTCCATATTTTTGGTGATTTATTGGGTAGACTGTGAAGCGCGATAGTATATTTTAATGGATTTATTATGGCCCATCTAATCTATGTAGATACCTTGGAACTTTTCTCAAATATAACACACTTAATAATCGTATGATAATATAACAAATTAATATACATATAGTTATTAATTTTCTTTTTATGAAGATCTATACACGCGCGCCGACAACTCCTGCTGCGTTATCGCTCATGTCACGATTATATTTACGAATTTATTTTAAGACTGACTCGATAAAAAATGCTGTTATCGTCAATATACTTGGACAGTTATAAATTTGTCAACGTTATCTATCATTGTACTTTACCAATAATATATATTGAATTGAAACGTGAAAAATACATTTGCACATGTCACACCTTTAGGCGCGCGTGTCTCTTCGTTTATAATTCAGGGAACTCCCGTTCAATGTTCTACGATATATACGATAATCAAATATATAATTGTATCCACATACATATATATACATAAATATATCAGATAGACTTATCTGGCGTCAAGTCTGCACGAAAAAATGATGTATATAAAAGTATGTGAATGATGTTAAAGATCGCGATATGGAATAATAAATTTTAAAACAGAACGTGACGAGAAAAAAAATCATTGAATAAATCGACAAAGTTAAATGATGAATAATTAAAGTCATTGTATAGATTAAATTGATACATACATATACAAATAATAATGGCGTAATGTCGCAATTGGCAATATTTAGTCAAGTGTGTAATCATATTAATTAAAAAATGTTGGCGAAAAAAAAAAAAAAATGTTTACATTTTTAAAATTATTCGCGCGTAATTCTCCGCGCCGACTCGTGTCATGAACGTAATATAATACGCGCGCGCGCACTCGTTTGTCCTTGTCTTTTTATATATTTAAACAATGATTGTTTTTTTTAGTTTTTTTACTTTTGTCTTGAACTTTTAATGAAACTTTAATGAAGTTCTCTAATTTAATAACGATTAGTACAGCAACCTCGAGGAACATTAGTCGAAAAAAATAAAAAGCAAATATGTCTATTTTACTTTGACAATTATTTCAAGACCATTGCATTGAAAAAAACAACGCAATTTCACTACACACTATTTCCGTTTCATAATATCGTTTTTTCTCTGCATCTTCTCATACTGTTATCCCCTTGCGGTTCGAGATTAACACACCGCCAAGTTATTACCCGTCTTGGTTTGCCAACCACGATATTCCCTTGCCAAAACGACGTTTTTTTCGTCTGCAACTATATGGATAATAATGCCAAAGAGAAAAATAGGATAATAATAAAAATAATAAGAAGAAAAAAAATGAACGAGGCATATATCTACCAGGCGCAAATACTCTTGAAAAGTTAAAAATAAAATGACAAGAGGAATTGTTCGTGACGAATCTCGAGGGGTGCGAGAGCGATCGCTCTTGTTGACTCCTTCACGCTTCCTCGAGGCTATGCGCCACATCTTCTCCTATATATCCAAGATATATTCAAGTAAATCCAGGATTTTCCGCACTGAAAAAAAAAAAGAATCCTTTTAAATATATTCATCTATCTATACATGTGTATGTGTGTGTGTGTGTAACAATCAAATCTCGTTATAACCAACCATTGAAACGAAAAATTTCCATGCAATTTAAAAGAAAATTGCTTATAAAAAGATAGATAGCTTATACTATAAGATTTCTCTGTACAAAGTCTCTATAAATGCAAAAACGCCATATACATATCTACATATAATATATCCATTGAATTTTGTGTTGAGTCTCTCTTGTGTGAGAAACTTAAATGGCGTATCTCCGCTCTCTTATCAATTGCTCCCGTTCTCTCTCTCACCCTCTCTCCCCGTCACCCCCTCGTGATCGATTCAGTTCGCTTAATTGTCCGACGGTATACGTTAACGACGCCGTTTCGTATACATAAGTTTGGCGGCAAGCCAGGCGTTCCTTTAATGTAGGTCGTTGGTTATTGTATGTGCAGTTTGCATCGAGAAAGAGTAAAAGAGTGCGACAAGTGTAAAAGCAATGTGATATTGAGATAGGAAGTTGAAGTAGAAAAAAAAATATATATATATATATATTATGGGCCAGGTAGAGCGGAAAGATTTAGAAAAATAATGAAAAATAGTAGGGAGCAAAGTTTTTCGAAATGTCACCGCCATGAAATGGCAACGAAAGAAGATAAAATGAAATTAAATTGGCGGCACACGTTTATTAATCCGTTTAGTGACATTGCCGGTATAACATTATGTTTATAAATATATCTATATATAAGAGTTGTATAGCATATAGTTACTTTTATGTATATCTTTATACTGCTCGAGGCATTTAGAAGGAGGGTGGAAGTTGCCAGCAACGAGAAAGAGAGGATCTTTGTCTTTTCTTCATGACACTTGATTCATTCTTCGTGCACTTCGTACATATATGTTCTTCAGTGTATGTTGGCTGCACGCTCTTGCTCTTGGTTAGTCTCAACCGACAACGTAACCACAAAGACCCATCACGGCCAACTTCTTGAGGGGCCACTCACTACCAGTCTTTTCTTTAGTCATCTCTTCTGTGTATCTGTCCATGTACATATCCATGTATATATTCTTCATATTTTATGCAGCTTCTCTGCAGTCCTTCACCTTGAACACACTTGTCACAATCACTTTTATTTTTTTTTCTGTTTCTTTACGCTACGTTAGTCATTTTGGCTCTTCGTTTTTTTGTCGGAAGCATATTATGTCATATCACCTAAAAATAAAATAATATATAAATTCATGAATTATAATATCAATTTTTGGTGTTAAAAACAGAAAAAAAAACATAAATAGGAATAAACTGTTGCAACACCTACGGTCTAATTATTCTTTTGACACTGTGGCACGTAAATACAGTCTCAGTTGTATTTGCAAATCATGAGTAGAAGGTGGGTGGTAGTATGAAAAATAAATAAAATATAAGATAAATATTAGTGAACAATAATAATGATTGAATGTGAGGTTTGGCAGAAGTTAATATGAGGATAGACATAGATAAAAGAATCCAGAAAAATAGAAACAAACGGATATGTGGTGTTGCAAATTGCCTGGAATAATATATAATCAGATACCAAATCAAAATATGTGTGAATTTATATTTGTCACAGTAGCAAAAGATAAATCCATTTGCCAATTGAAATCGCTATCATTTATTAATTTTCTATCTACCCATCTGCCATTTCCTACGGTTATTTCACTTGACAATTGATAACAATCAATTAATAATATAGATGCAATAAATATTGGAAGTCGTGAACTTTATTTGACCTTGTGCCACTGGTCTCTGTTCAATAAAACAGGTAATAAGAAGGTGAACTCCTTCATCCCATGAAAAAATATCAGGAATAAAAAACAATGAAAAATTGTGAAGAAAGGGTAAAAAGTATGTATTGTAATAATTCGCACGATTTTTCCACTCGTGATTTCCGTGTCAAACACATATTATTTTTGTCTTATTGCGCATCGTTTAATTCACCACTCATGCAACAATTCTATTTTCTTCTGATGGAGGGGAATATTACAGTGGAATTATAAATAAATAGTATTCTTATATGTATAATGTAACCACACACTATATGAAAATTTCACATCTCGAATATTTATTTAATAGGTACATATGTTGGTGAAAATTCACAAACTTTGCTCGACAGTCGATTAAACTTTTGACAAAAGCCTATTGGCAGTCTGCACGATCGCGTCCGCTCTATGTGAGCTCTCCAGGAATAACCGTTGTTCTGTATATATTCCAAACATATTGGGCACCACCAATATAATACAATATATACATAACTATTGTAATATATATATTCACAATTCTCCGTCATGAAATCGCACGTGACTATTAATACTTATATCATGTGAGATGAAGACAATTGATGATGTATATTTATCTAAGTTATTAGCATATACAAAACATTATATTGACAGTCTGAACACGCTGATGATCATTGTCGTGAGATGCGTCACATATTTATATTACTATTTTAATTTTAATTTTTTATTTCTTTCTACAATGCGATACCACTTATTGTCTTCCGTCTCACTACTCTATAATGAATACAACGCAATTGAATAATAAATACAATGATATTTTCATCACCTTTGAATCTATCTAAACGTAAATTAATATGAAATCTTTCAAAACAATATTATTCATGAAGAAAAAAAAAAAAAAAAAACATTAATGAGACATTCATAAATAAATGAATATTCTCAATGTCTTCTTCATTCAACAGAAATAATGTTGAAGTAAATATAAAATGAATAAAAAACACAACAAAACAAAGAGATATAATAATTAATAAATAATTAATGGGTTCGAAAATGATTTGTGTAGAAATGACGATTTATTATCAAGATGCAATGAGAATAATGAACTGTAAACCGGTTTTATAAAATGTGTGATGTTTTTGCATGTAGCGGAACGAAGTCTGAAGTACGTGTAGATAAATAACGGCGAGAATTTTTAAATTATTAACATATTTGTGTTTATTGCTTTCGGTTTTTCTTACTACATATCTGTCGATATTTTCCTGACTCTCATCTTAATCGTGATAGCATCGAGAAACATGACTACGTGACTTACGCTCTGCCACGTGCGCACTATGTTTAAACTCAATATAAGGTAATCTTTAAACAAGTGGTTATGTAATAGAATGAACCATACCGAGTCAATATATGTTGGTAGGTTATTTTTTTGTACAGAAGCGGGTCAAGATCAATAATTAATGATCTCACGTTGTGTTCATTAATTTCTTCTCTACTATATCTCCATTTTGTTGATTGTATATTTAGCATTGTGACAAATCCAACACATTTTAATTCATCATAATGCCAGGTCAATTGATTTTTGTTTCGTGTCTTTCCACGCATTGCCAATGATTACTATATGAAATTGATGACTATTCAGGAAATACTACAGCTATATAGAGTTGATAGAATAAATACCACTTGCAAGACGTATACGTATATGTGTGCGCATTTGACGATAAGATAAATTCGATGACGTTGAATTGTTGAAAATATTCTCGGAAATTCTAGAAAGGTTCGAAAAAGTCAATAGTGTGATCAAGTGGTTACGAACCATAATATTCTGATGAATGATATATACAAACGAAATTTAGAATATTGTCGATATTAGTCATAACAAAACATTATAAAGCTTGATAGCATCAATTCCTGTCTATTGAAACGACTATAATAACACCATGTCATGTACAAACAATTTTGGTAGTGTAAAGTGGAAATGTTGGTTTTCTGTCACAATTAATTCTGATAGATTATTTCGAAGTTAGATATATTATTACATTTTCTATGATTATCAGTTTCGATAAAACGTCATTGGGTAAATCATTTTGGATTATCTATTTTGGATGATAAAAATTCCATCGTAAAGCTTTTTTATTGTCTTAAATATGTTTTTCTGACGCACGAAAAGAGATATTTATTATTAATAATTATTATTTTGTATTATTTTAGATGATCTCAGTGACTTGACAAGTTATGGTTTTGATTTTCGGAAAGGAATTTCAGAATTAATAAGTGACAGCAATAAGGTGACACAGAGCGATGAACCGGAAGTAACGGACAATCGTACTGGCAATGATGTGCAAACAATGTACGTTATTGATTATGAGCAAGAACCAAGTGAAATGGATCACGATAATGGAGAAAAAAGCAATGACAGCGAATCAGGTAAAGGTCTATTGATTACCACAGACAGTATACATAACTGAAGTTTTCATAGTGATGTAAGGAAACACCTGAACAATTCATACTATACAAAAAATGGTAGAATATAAGAAATTACGCACATTTTTGAAGAAACGCACACAGGATAGCAAAAATAAACACGTTAATTATATTGCGTATATATATGTTTGTGTATTTAGCTCTCCACAAGCTCACACGTTCAACGTGACCAGCTTGTAGATTTGCCGGAGTCTTCCGATTGCAAAAACTGGTTTTCGAATATAATTGGCCGCAAGTACGAGACAGAAAGAGAAAGATAGTGGGAAAAAGAATGACCAGGGCGCGCTCCAACTATTTTTAAACTTTACTCACCAACAGAAAATCAAAGCGAGAATAAATTTTACATATACATGCTACGCATCTTCACGAGCATGACATTATCTCAGTTTTCTTATCATCATATTTTATATTAAAATGCTAACAAAAAAAAAAATGAACAAGAAATAAAAAGGACAGACTAGTTTTTGTCGCTTCTAACTGTTTTTGTTTTCTGCCCATTCGTTGATTAGCTCTTTCTCCGCGTTTATAACGTACAAGGTTAGGGTTTACGTGATATATATCATCACAAAGAAATCTTTTGTCTCGCATAATATACCAGGTGGAACGTTGAAGATATAGTATATATTTGTTAGAATATACTCACTAATTTATTTTTAATTGTTTCATTCTTCCATTCTTATATATGTGTATGTTTCAGGCACAGATAGGCAGAGTCCATTGGATCCATGGTCAATTGTGTGGTATATCGGTTCATTTGGAGGTTTAGTGGCTTTCTTTTTAATTGTCAGCTGCTCCGAGTGGTGTTGTCGTCGCAGTGCAAGACCACAAGCACCCTACAATACACAACGTAGCGTTGATACAGTCAATTCAACACGAGGAGTAACAGAAACACCACCACCACCTTATCATTTATTTGCACCACCGCCATATGACTCTGTGAATTATGTTGATCTTGTTGATAAAACATCAGGTGAAAAAATGAATATCTATATTATATCTGTTCCTGTTCAAGAAACACCGCCAGCGCAACCAGCACCAGCGTAAACCCCACAACGATGAATCGTTTTCAAAACAGCTGAAACAAGTTATGGTGCTTCAATACACACATATATATATACATATATAGATATAAATATATGGGTACATATATACATATATATAGATATGGATGAACCTGGTGAGGTCGCATCAGAGTCTTTGAATAGCGTGCGGCCCAATTACAAGCCTAAACTTGGAATCTCTTTTATTGAGATTATGTTCTGCTTGGACGCACTAAAGTGCGTTTCAAGTCGATTCAATTTGCAATTGGTATATTTTTTGTTTTTTTCCTGATTTTGGTTTTCTAGAAAGCGCGACGTCGCGCTCGAATGAAGCACTCTCAAGTCAAACTTTTTTTTGTTGTCTTCTACGACGTAGATGCTTCGCTCCTCTGAAATGTTATATACAAAGAGATTCATAAACAGGTTTCTTTTTTTTTTTGTTTGATGGGTGAAATTGTTATATTAATGGCGATTATTGGCGATAAGATAGCAACAAAAACAAATACATACGTGCTCTAAGCCGTTGTCATTAATATTTAGACAGAGTTGAATGTATATATAGTAAGAACACATCAATATGTATATAAATATAAAAAGAGATGAGGACTCGACCCCATTTGCCCTCGATCTGAGTTCTTTCAAGGTTCTCAATTGTGCCCAATTATACAGATTACTTGACTGCCATGAAAACTGCTAAAAAATAATGTTATCATCAGTATATATTACAATGTACATGTATGTATATTACACGCAATTTAGGAATATTTTTATTGGTAGAATTAATAAATATACGTATGAGTGTGATTATAATAATGATTTTGATGTGAATGGTCTGTATTAAATTTGTCTAAATGAGAAAATGTTATCTAAATATTTGTTTCATGCGATTAAAGCGCTATTTATTTTTTATACTTTTTATAAATAAAGAAAGAAAACGAAAAACAAAACAAAAAGTGATGGTAACTTATTTCACTGATGAATAATTCTTGTCTATAAACTCCTTGAAATACCATTTTCTATTTCGTTTTTAAAATCTGAAGAATATGGAAAGTTCATATTCATTTTCAATCGCATACGGATCAAATTATCTCAGATTGTTTTTATTCTCTTATCAAAATCGATAATTAGAAGTTTCAGAGGGAAACAGAATTCTAATATACTCAACCCGCCTGCTGTGAATACCCAAGAAATTGTAAAGTGTTCGTAACGACTTTATTTAATATTGACTATGGACGAGAACAAAAGAATAATATTACTGTACTATCATAGTTATTGTGAAGTTGATTATGTTTAAGGGTCTACAGAACTCAAAGTAGTTCGAACAATTGAACGAACGAGCAAAGGTAATATCTATATATTTATATATAGGTGTATATATAAATTTACCTATACTGAAGCAGAAATATGCAAGAATAAATTACTATAATTCAAACATTAAAATCGCCGATTTAATTATACCTTAATTGAAATAATTATTCAAATTAACATTACGATCGATATATTCACAAATGTTCTTCATCTTCCTCAAGATTATAGCTGAAAATATTGCAAGGATAAGATTCTTCTTACTGGGTCCAATAGTGCACTAATAGTTTTGCATCCATACTTACATCATCGAGCAACTATATATATATATATATATATAGGTGTATATGTACATATAGTTTCCGAAAACAAATTTAGAACAGTGTATTGCGGGTGGCAGAAATCTGCGAAAATTGTCGACGGTCTCAATCACCATTCAAAAAAATGTCACATTATTTGCATTTAATAGCTACTAAATACATTGCTATTCAGTGGAACACTGAATAGATACAATGCCAGTTATATATGCAGATTTTCAAAAATTTATATATCTATAACCTATAATTCTACATTTTTACAATTCTTAAAAATGGAGTATTTGGGTGAAGTAATAGCCTTAGGTATTGACAGTATCATTTTTGGAGTATGCTTAAAACAATATTTTCATTGCCAAAATGCCATTAAATCTGTCAAGGTAATATATTTTTAATCATTTATAACTCTGAATATTATTTGGAGGTTATGTTCAACACTTTATCAAATAATATATACCTATTATCATATTTATTATGACATGATATTAAGAAATTCAAGTTTTATTTCAGAATGCACAAGTCTATACTGTCGATTCTAGTTTACATAAAATTATTCAAAATAGTCCAAATCAAAAATTAGATTATGTAGCTGTCAGAGGAACTGTCCGATCGCTAGCTCAACCTCTACACGGTGTCAATAATACTTCAATTACTGGTGTTGTTCAAAGGTTAACGGTTAAAGAACATGTAGTTGCACGAACGACAGCTGGATTTTGGTAGGATTCTGCGTAAATTATATTGAAAAAATTGCTTCTGCTACAAACAAAACAATCATTAAACTATATTTATCAATTGATTAACGTGATATCATTTAGGTCCGATCAAGAACGAACGATGCAAGATGTTTACAAAACCGTACCATTTGCATTGCAAAATGGTCATTACAAAGTGGAAGTTGTTGATGCATTATCTGCAAACATTGTAGATATGGATGTCATATCAGATGAATTCAAACCCAGTACTCCTACAATAATTGACCACATTTGGGGCTTTTTCACAGGTAGAAAATTGTTATTAAATAGCATTCCTTCATACAGTATTGAATGGAGTTGTGTAAATTTAGGTGTGCGCCAAAGAGGTTTACAATCTACTGAAGAGATGTTACGTGAAGGAGTGACAATAACAGGAATTGGTGAGCTTTCACAATCGCCAGACAAGCCTGAGAATATTTGCCTCCAAGCACCTCTCAATGGAACACCATTTTACCTTACGACAATGTCCGTTGGGTCACTACTGAGAAAATTGGACGAACGTCGACGAACATACAGATGGCTATGCGTAATGTTCGGTACAATTGGTATTGTAATTGGTGTAATTATTGCACGGAGATATTGGAAGGATCGGGAAGAGCAAAGATTGAGTGACGAATCGCGGGAGAGTTTGGCTGCAATGAGAAAAGAACGGAGACAACGCGTGAGAGACAATGAACTTCGGGATGATCAATTGTGTGTGGTTTGTCAAGTGAATCCACGTGAAATTATTTTACTACCGTGCGGGCACGTTTGTCTCTGTGAAGATTGCTCTGACTCTATTAATGATCATTGTCCTGCCTGTCGTGGCATTATTGAACAAAAAGCAGCGGCCTACATTGTCTGATATCTCCACATTTAAAGACTAGGATGTATCTTAAAAGACCTATCTCTATTAGAATACGCAGTGAAAAATGCGTTTTGGCATTATGTACAAAATAAATAAATCATTTATTTAAATTTATAACGACGGCATTAGTTTTTGCGATGTCGAAGTGGTTATTTCCTTCACCACCTTCATTGCCTTGTGCGATTTACCTATACCCAATTTTGGCAAACCTCTGTTAAGTCCCTCGAGTAAAATACATGCTTTGCATATCTCCTGACTCGACACAAAACCGCATCGTGTGCAGTTGCGACGCTCTGGCATTTTTATCGACTGCTTTATTTGAAGTCTTTCACCTGAATGTATGATATCGATTATTGAAGTGGATCGTACCTTTTCCAAGTCTTTCAAATATGTCCTTGCATGTCCCCTATATGCATTTGGTGCAAAAACACATTCGGTCGAGAAATAAATGAGTTTTTTGAAATATGCATACATAACAATCTCCTTTTCATATGTGTATTTAAGCGGTTTGCATCTCATTATTGTATCAGCGCCCGACTAAAATGTAATATGTATAAATACCTGACGTGACTATTATTGTTGTTAACATATTATGTTTACTTACAGTAATGATAGATGTACATCTTTGTAATCGTGCAATATCACCACGTAGAATATTCATGAGTACAGTCTCTGCGATATCATCAGCGTTGTGGCCCGTAGCTATACAATCGACACCAAGTAGTGCCGCCCCAC
This sequence comes from Galerucella tenella, assembly GCA_910591685.1. NCBI lineage: Eukaryota > Metazoa > Arthropoda > Insecta > Coleoptera > Chrysomelidae > Galerucella > Galerucella tenella. The sequence continues at coordinate 45,396 of CAJUYH010000439.1, read as the reverse complement.
GATCTAATGCTTGGCGGCGAAACACACCGCAAAATGTACAATTATTTTTACGACCAATTTGTGCAACAATTTCATCCATGGTCCATCCATAAAGATCTTTGTATGAGAGAATTTTCAATGGCATTTGATAATCATCTCTATTTTGCTCTACAGTCTTTAAGCTGTCGTCTCGATAACCTAAAATATTCAACAATGATTGCTTATATTCGTTATATCTTTGTAAAACACAAATACTATGTAAAAGTACCTGTGATTCCTTCGTCTATTGATAAAAGAAATAAATTTAGTCCATAATTGTATCGTTCGTTAAGAGTTTTAAGTACATATGCCAACACAGTTGAATCCTTTCCACCAGATGCTCCAATAGCAACTTTATCACCGTGTTTAAACAATTTGCCATTAATTATTGTGTGATGGATCTCAGTCTCAAAAGCTCCAAAGAAACACTCTTTGCATAGAGCATCACCAGTTTTTGGTCTCTAAAATTGGATTTGTAAATTAATTAAGATATATATGATACTGTATTGATTATTATTTCGCATCTTACTTTGAGGATGGCATTCTTTCCACATTTTGTTGAGCATGTGGCAGGCATTTTTATTGTTTACAACAATTGTCCGAGATTACTGATAGGTTAATTTCACTTCTCGCGTGTAATTGTATCCGCCATTTTGTTATGTTTTTTTGAATTTCGCAAATGCGCGCGGTGTCACGAATACCCTCCACAAGATGGCGTCTAAAGTAAGTAATACCCGCAAGTAATTTCAAATTATCAATTTAAAAACAGATAAAATTGCCAATTATGTTCGTGAAATATCTCGAAATTATTTAATGGAAATTTTGATTTAATTATATTTAAAATATATATATGAAGATAATAATAATGCAATCAGTGTGATTTCTCATGTTCCCAATTACATCATTTATAAAAAAGCAACTTAACTTTTATGTTTTTCAGGTTAACGAAAATAAAAATGTAATATTTGTTATAGTAAAAAGAAAATTACATGCATATATATAAATATATATTATACATTTCATTATAATAAGCAGTTGTGGTATAAATTTTTCAATGCACGTGCATTGCGAAATAAATTGCTATAATGACCTTGCGACTTTATTATGTATTTCATTGTGGACCCCTGCAAGTATGACGTAATCAAAGTAATAGTGTATATATAACCTTGTCTCGTCAAATAATATGAATATTATTTTCTCTGGCACTTTAAATCGGTAAAAAATCGCCCCCCTCCTCCACCAGAGAGAATACAAAATGTAGCGATAACACGCGCGTAAGGTACTTTTTATTATCACAAATAATAATTAAAAAATTCATAACTGATAAGCGACAATGTCACTTTTGCTACATACAATCTTACATTTATATATATACATATAAAGATAAATACTTGTATAGATATTGTAAGTCCAAAAAATTCGCCATTTAAGCACGTGGTGGCACAGCCAATTAAAGTGTTGTATTTTGAAGTGCATTGCGCAATACCACGTGGACAAAACAACATAATGAGGAAATTTACAAAAACCGGTTACTGATTGACGTAGAACCACTTATGTCCACATATACACCCATATAAATATATATCAATATTCCCTTGATATTTTCTCAATTAAGAGAAGAGATATGAAAAAGAAACAAATTTAAACTTATTTGCTTCTTTGTGTTGTGATATAATACGTGAGGGAGAGTGAGAGGAAGCAAGTGTGCATAAGAGCATGTATAAAACTCGCTCTTTTATCCATCACGCGATCTTTCACTGGACACATTATAGAGTGGGAGTAAAATGCCATGTGTTCCCCTCCTCCAAACAATGTGGATTCGTCAAGTAGTGTGCGGAATTTCTTATGGCTCGCAAATAAACTTTGTGAGTCAGTCGAATCATAACAGCCGTCGTTGTCGCTATCATTCAATATATTTTAAGTCATTTTTATCATCATTTCAAAAGCAATATTTCACAATGATGAATATTGAATATGTCAAATCTATATGGAGAAATGCTGATGCTGTGTCATTTGACGTTGACTCAACAGTGATACGTGAAGAGGGCATTGACGAACTTGCTAAATTCTGTGGCAAAGGAGATCAGGTGACCGACCTGTGAGTGGAACACATACACACATTACTTTTATTTATAAAATCAATAATAATAGTATAACTATTTTATCTTTTAATTGCATCTATATCACGTATATGATCTAGATAATTGCGGAGCATTGACTCTTTAAGTATATAATACAAAGGAGAAAGCACATGAGAGATATTAGTAAATAGGCACTTTTATAAAATTAAATTGAATTTCTTTACGAGACATTTCAATTATAAAATTATGTTTTTATACTGTGTCCTTGGGTTTCATGATAAATATCATTTTTTTGTTTATAATTATTGAAAGCTGTGCTATACTTGAGTAAAGAAATATATATATGACTGATTTGACGTTGTAATAATAATAAATAAATTATATATGTATGATAAAATAATTAATTGCAGAACAAAGAAAGCAATGCAGGGTAATATGACATTCCAGCAATCACTCAATGTGAGACTCAATATTATTCAACCAAGATTAGAGCAAATCAAAGAATTTATACGATCACATCCACCAAGACTCACATCAGGAATTAAGTAATTATTCCTGGAATATTATTGCTGTAAATTTATTAATTGATATTATTTCGTGCAGTTGATTGCATTAATTATGATCAATTCTAGGGAATTGATCGATGAACTGCACGCAAGGAATAAAAAGGTCTTCCTTGTTTCTGGTGGATTTCGCTGTTTAATATCACCTGTTGCTGCACAGTTGAATATTCCACAGGAAAATATTTGTGCAAATAGATTGAAATTTTATTTCAATGGAGATTTTGCTGGTTTTGATGAGAATGAACCAACTTCAATGAGTGGCGGTAAAGCGGAAGTTATCCGTAGAATCAAGAAAAGATATGATATTGAAACAATTGTACACGTGGGCGACGGTGCGACTGATCTTGAAGCTTGCCCACCAGCTGATGCATTTATTGGTATAATCACAGAATTTTTTTTATTGTTTTTTTTCTCTTTAATTATTGATCAATGACTAGATTGACTGTATTTTTTTTTTCCAACTGCATTGCAGGATTTGGCGGAAATGTTGTTAGAGAGAGTGTGAAACAAGGCAGTCTATGGTTCGTTGAAGACCTGATGGAATTGACTGACGCTTTAGATTAACAAAAATTTTCGTTTAGAATCATTTAGTTAATTATTATTTTGTTTTTTTTTCGTTCTTATACTTGTCAAGAATTCAAGGAAAAAAATGATAGTATTACGCAATACGTTTTGTTGCTCCCTATCTCTATAAGATTGTGAAAACGAAAAAAAAAAAAACAAAAAAAAACAATTTTTTTAATTCAATGATTTCAAGGCGTGGTTTGATAAAAATTTTCCGGATGATTTGATTTCATATACATTTTATCTCAGAACTTCAACATAAAACTTTTCATTAGTCTTTATTTCGGATTTCTATCAAAAATGTATACACGATTGATAAAATTATAATGCTACCGTATAATCATTTTTTTTATCGTAGCCCAACGTTCTTGACACCTATAACATTTTTTCATTATTTCTCTTTATATATATATATATGTATACGTATGATACTTCAATGTTTTTACGAAGAGTCAGTTAAACCTATCTCCTACTGAATATTTCTTTCCGTTTCTTTTTTTTTTTTATGCAATTATATTTGAAGTAATATGGTTGATTCCGTGAGAAAGAGAAAGGGAAATTGCGCGTATATTTCTACTCAAAATAAAACGATTAATGTACAAATAACTTCTTATTTTTCTCTTTCTTATACTTTCTCTCTTTACATCACGATACTAGCAAGCAGTCCATCCATGGTATTTATAAGAGAAAAATAATTGTCAAATTTTGATGTTTATATGCGCGGAAAAAAGAAAACAAAACATACATAGCCCATTTTTTGTTTGTTTGTCGTGATTATTCATTGGTGGTCGATGATGAAGAACACTCTTGTTTTTTTGATGAAATCCATTGTTGAATTTTTCTTTGTAGCTCTACATCAGGTAATACCATGTCCATTGTCAATGGCGAACGATTGAACGGATCAATTTGATCACTGAGTAAATGCCTGAAATTTCATATTGCAAGAAATATCAATATCGAATCATTATCTTCTTTTGAATTGTACAGAAATAATAATTTACCGAGCAATTGTCTGTCGATCGACAGTCACTTTTGATGACGGTAAAATGACAGGATCCTGCATAAGAGTCATCATAATGGGATCGATAAATTCATCGGGTGCACCAGTAAGAATTTCTTCCTCTATTCGTTTTATTTGAGCGGCCGCGGCAACTCTTTTGGAGAAACTATCAAGATCACTCAATATTCCAACTCCGCCAATACGCACGAGGACATTGTCAGCCAGTTGAAATAAATCTGGTTTATATGAGCGACCATCTTGCGACACAGCCAATGTAAAGTTTTCATTATCCGCAAGGTGAATATATATTTCGCAAATACTCAACACTAAATTAGCTGGATTAAATTCGTAATCGTGTTGATCTTTAACTTTGAGACTACGATTCTTCGGACCAGTTAATTGTAATAATAAATAATTTAACATTGAGGCAATACGGTCGACCATTGTTGGATGGCAAAAAATTGATTTAATTTCAGATGTCAACATTTTTATTGTTGATATCGTTTCACGCCCAAGAATGTTATCAAATCGTGCCATCATACCAATTAGCTGTAAATAATCTGATTGTTGATTGCGTTCATGCGATGGCAAACTGTCCCATTCACCATTTTCCTTTGCGTGCAGCAATTGTCTTAATTGTGCCATATTTGAAAATGCTTCGTCTAATAAAAACACCGCGTCGTTCATGAGTAAATTAATAAATCGTAAAAACAGTGGTGGCTGCACAGCTTCCATATTAGCTTCTGCATCGTGAGCAAGACGTTTAAATTGATCACGGTGATCATCAAATCCCCACAAATAATTCATCACAATATACATCGGTCGACGATAATTAAATTTTTGCTCAAATTGCACATTTTGACCGGTCATTTCAATACTAACAAACACTTCAAGAATACTCGTTGCGATTTGGTGTCGATGTGGATGTGTAAGGAACAATTGTTTTCTATGGAATGTACCGAGTGTCGCTTTACTTATACCACTTGGATCCTCAGGAGTTGGCAACAACGACTCCAATGCTTCAGCAAGTTGCGCACGTAAATGCGGATTAAATAATCGTTTCGGTGACTCCATTAATGCAATGATTTCTGTTAATATTGGATTTAATAATGGTAGACCCTTTTCCTCGAATGTATTTGGATGAAGTCGGCGAAGAAAACAAACAAATCCAACCGTATTTTCTACGACAAATTCCGGTATACAACGTAACGTTTGCGGCACATGTTCTGGTAATGGGAATGTAATTGGTTTCAATTGAGATGGACTATATGATGGAATATTATCATCGTTTTTCGGTTCGTCAATATAAATTTGCATTAACCAAAATGCCGATGTTGCGTGAAAATTCGAGAGCGAATTTAGCAATTCAGGTGACGTAAGACAAGCGCGTAATGACATATATTTACTCATTTCCATTTGTAATCGCTGCTTTACTGCATCGATTACATCAGTATTGCCGCTATTTCGTGCTTCATTGTAAAGCCTCTGTATTCTATTTATATCTTGATTACTCTTCATTAATCCATCCAATACCACGCGAAAACCCAAATCTAATGCGCGATGAGTTAAAAAAAAACACTCCGTGATGAATCCGAAATTTTGTGCGACAAATCGAGTTTCATTTTGTGGAGTTGGAATTAAACAAGTTTCTTTATGTAAACCCACAATATGAATACCACGCGATTCACGTTCCTTTTCGTCATTTATTTCAGCTGCACAGTATGTTGGATCAATCTTTGGAATTTTGTCGTGATTTCTCGTGCAAAATGGTTGACACAATCGTAATAAAATGCTACCGAGATTTATCATAAAACCATCAGAGGCCATATAACCTGCGCCATGATGTAAATGTGCATTTGACAATTGTCCACGTAATGAATTTGCCTCGAGACACTTGCCTAACCATCGCAATGTCATGTGTCGCACATCTGCTGAACATTTTAATAACGAATGAAATATTTCATATAAATTTTTACAAATATTGTCCAATGCCATGTCCACTTCACCGTCCATCCGCCCATTTACATACATAGAACTGTCGAAAAATTCATACGGGTCACCAGGTATTTGTGGTAAACAACTTAATGATATCATGGCACCTAAGACATTCTGGGTATAGGCAAAGCCACCGAGTTCATTGGGTGTACAAACACGAATTAATACTCGTGCTAGCGAATCAATATTTGCAAATATTTGCAATAAATCGAGCCAAAATTGACGATATGTCAAAATGTTACCATGCAACACCTGCTGATAAACAATATCCAACAAAGGTCGAAAACATTTTTCAAGAACTTCATCGGAATCGTTTGTATTTTCATTCACAATTGCCAATGCCACTGATTCAACAAAAGCTGATACTTCTGGCAATATTGTATTGTCCATAAATAATTCGAGAAATTGTGAATGTACCTGCGGTACATGGAAGATAAAATATTATATATTCAATTGTTTATTAATTATGAATAATTATATCTTACGTCTTGATGAGGAACAACTTCTGGTTCTTCTAACGCAGTTCCGGTCGAACAATACAAGATGTATAAGAGTTGATCAATAATTTTACTATATTCTATGTTGACTTTAGTTTCCTCGAGTTGACAATAACAGTTGAATAAATATGGTATTATCTCGGATTGAATAACATGAAGATCACAATTGATGTTTCTTGTTCCTACTGGTGGAACAAGTTTAGATTCAAGATCCTCCATTGATAGACGTTCAAATAGAGCACTCTCAATTGTGTCACAGTCAACGGCGATCAATTGTTTATGAATCAATGGTGTTTTATTGTTCAATAACAATCCAAATACCTGTTGGATTAATTTATCCTCCATTTCATCGTAATTTAAATGTGAACATTCGGGAGAACTTCTGTTCATTTCATTTCTTGACAATTCTCCATCTTCAACGGCATTATTATCAATAGTTTCATTGGGTAAAGATTGATTTGAAAATGATGCAGCAGCATTTAATGTTGAGAAAAGTCCGGCGAACGGATTGTTATTGAGATTTTCACTCATTTCAATATGTTAAGTTATTTCGGTATCAGCATAATCTAAATAGTATACAGAGGAAATACATACATGCAAATTAATGAAACGTATTATGATACAATTTGTAGGTTAGATTACACAAGTTTCATGAATTGTAGTTTAATAATCGACATTGATATTGTCACCATACAATATATTGGAATAAATTATCAAAATTGTACTAACCTTAAATAAAAATATGTTTTATTAACGGGGTCTTTACGATGATCAATCGTTTGATATAATTAACAAATCATTGTGATGAGACGGTGGAAAAACAGGTCTATTTGTCCTCTACAACTTACAGTTCACGTATGCATATTGTATATATAGTGTACTTATTTGAGTGTATATATATTGATACACATGAAGAGAATTTTTTTTTTCATGTACAATCACGCGCATGCGCTGTTTTTTTTTCAATGCCCCGACGAAGAAATGAAATGGCCGGTACACGGATGAAAATTTGAAAATATAATTGAAGTAACATTACCAATAATATTTACACGTTTATTAGTTGATTGGATGCATGTGATTCAGAATAAATTGAAATATACCGAAAAATGAATCAAAACAGAGCAACGATGGCTATGAAAGGTGATACTGTAACACTAAGCAATAACAATAACAGTGAACAGAAATACAGAGTAAACTTTGTACGTTTATTCAAAAATATAAAAAATATCGAGGTTTCAAGTACATTGAAACATAACTTTTCAACTTAAACCATAAATTCAAAATAATATTATTAACAAATTTGTTAAATCTTTTAAAAAAAGGAATGAAAAATAAGTGATAATTTGGTTTTTATAAGAAACTTAGTGAACAAAAAAATAAAACTATCAGTAAATTTCTCCTGTATACTGTACAGGAAAGTATATAATTGGAAATATCTTATATTTCCATTTTGAACGTTTCAAAGTAATATTATGGTAAACGAAAAAAAGAAAATCAATAATAATATTAATAATAAACGATTATTCTCCGGCAGCGTCCTCGAAATCTGTTGTCTCCGATGAGGCATCAGGTATCAGCGGTTCCCAATTGTTCGCCATTAATTCTGCTACAGAATTAATCAACATTGTTAAATTCACGCGAATTTCAGCTGTATCACGTAATTCAACTAAATGATCCATATACGGCGCAACACTTTTCCCACGTAGTTCGAATTTTTTTCCAATCAAACACAGTAAGTGGCATAAATATTCTAATTCAATTTCCGTACCATTTCGCAACAAACATTGGAGATATTTTTCCACAACAATATCTGTTAAAAGCTCTTGGTTATACAGTTCGCCCATAAACAATAGTGCTCCCATAAATTCGTAGGATTTTTTTTGGTCAAATTCAACTTTGATCTCTTCATCATTGCACTTGAAGGCTTCTTTCATCCTCATCAAACGAATTTTCTCTTGTTCTTCATGACGCGTTAATTCCGCATGACATCGCGCGATTAACATTTCGCAAAATGCTGCAACACATTCGTGTTCAACAGCCATTTTCTTGCACATTTGTGCGTACACAACTGAATATAATGGCTCTGCAATTGCTCGTTCAACAAAAACATTGACAACTTCCTGCTGTTTTTCTAATGTTTCCATTTCCAACTCCTTCACTTGCTTGCCAAGAATTTCAATATTTTCGCATGTCAATTTATTCAACAAATTCAGGACTTTCATTCTGAGAGTTTTGTCCATTTTAACATCTTCAATAGGTGATTGATCTGTCGCTGATGATATTTGTTCATCGGACATGTTATTATCAAGCAATTTGAAAATTTGTTTCAGTGGCTTAGTGCTCTCTTCTGTCATTGCAACCGAATTGGAAATTTCTTTGGAAACCGCCATTTCGTTTGATGATCTGTCCAAATGGTCAAACTCTTCTTTAACTATACTTTCTACTTTATCATCAATAATATCACCATAATCATTAATAATAATAATTGGTTCCGATGTTTCCTCAGTGATTTTGGTCGAGTGTGGAATTTTTTCTTCAACGGCTTCAACTGTTGGCTCTTCATCGACATGTTTCTGATGCCCATTAGAGACTCTAGATGTTGATGATAATGATGAATCATTAGCGCCATTCAATGATGATGAAATGGACTCATTGAATCGTTTCTTGTAAGTTCCATTTCGACCATTACGTGGACGAGAGAATTTTTCGTGTGGTTTCTTCCCATCGTGCTTATTCTCTTCATTAGTTACATCTGAAGAGGTAGGCTGTTGTTGCGATGTTTTATGCTGCTCTGTATCACCAGCAGCAGCTTTCTGTGATTCGAAATATGTCAATCGTTTTTTAAGTGCAAAATAACACGATTTGAATCTTCGTTTGTCTGTATCATTTTTATATGAATTGTCGAGTGCCTTCATAATATCATCAGTTATTTCACTAATGAGATTCTTCTTGAACTGCAAAAAAATGTATAATAAGTAAATAAATTAATATCAGTAATGATGCGAATTAAAAATTATTTATGTGAAGAGAAAAAAAAAATTATTCATTTAATGTTATGGAGATAATTTACGTTTTCCAAGTAGGTATCCAGCCATGATGGTGGTCCAGCACTGATATCATATTGCGGTGGTGGTGGTGGCGGTGTTGTTGTTGTTGTTGTTGTTGGTGTTGTTGGAGAGACATGCTCTAGCGTTGACGGTGGATTACTTCCTCGTCTGTTTGTAGATCCACCAAAATTTCTTCGATTGCCATATCTATCGCCAGCTCTGTATTGAGGACCACCGGTAGATTTTCCATAGCCACGAGTAAATGGTCTACTATCTTGTGCGAAAGTAGACATTGTTGCAGAGATTCTATTGATATAAATCAATTGCTAAATGAATAACTGACTTAATATTCCAGACAATGGCGAACTCGCTGCAACAATTTAAGTTGATATTGGGAAGGAAAAAAAAATATTACATGGAAATAAATACAATATTTTGATAGTTACGAGTCACAGACGATAGAATTACTTATTATTATTAACATTATTCGCCCGTGATACGGATTATACGAATAGTTGTGCTAGTGATATGTAAACATTGAGGAAAACAAAGGACGATGGTGGTGTATTTATGTAAACAACAGTAATATACATGTTTCATTTGAATTATCATCGTACCTTTGTTTCGCGAAACGTAATTTATTTCATCAAACAAAATCATCTGTTCAATTCATAGATTTAATATTATTTATTTTATAATAATGTCGAAATAATTCCAGATGAGGATTTATATTATTACAATTATCACAAGAGAAAAGACAAAAGTCTATGTCGGCATCCATTTTTTTATAATATAAGAAAAAAAATTATGGACAACGGAATTTTAATGAAAAAAAAACTTACCACAATGTTAATTTCGTTGATCAACAACGTTTTATATTTGTGAAAAAAAAAAAGAATAACGCGTAATATACGTGTTGAATGGTACGAATAATATTTTCCCGGCGTTTCGACTAACGCTGGTAGTGTGCACTGCTGAACTGTGCAAGATTTGATTTCCGTTTGTAGTTTTGTGTGTGAGAGCAACAGAGATATCAAGTCGAGAGCCAACGGCTCCCCCTAGACCAATAATACAAAATAAAACGAAAATAAAACACCGTTTTTATTTCTGTGGCGCGTAAAACTTAAACTAAAAATGCCGTACATTCATTGGCTCAATGAAACTCATTCTGCTTATTTAAATTACAGTTGGTTGATAAGTGAATTTTATATTGGACTTCTCATTGGCTCAGTGGACATATTTCAAAATGGCGGGAAATTCATATGTGGCGTTGTATTCAAATTCACTCTAAATCACAGTTTAATCATCACAAAATTGAAGATAAATTATATTTATAAATCAATAATATATATTGCTTCATATAATATTAATAAGTGAGAAATATGTATTAAATTGGAATTATATAAAGTCACCAGTCAATATTAAACAATAAAAAAATACATTCACCAATATTTTTTTGTATTTTGTAACAGTTGACAATTAGAAAGATCATTGATAATAGATATTCTCTTAGCAATCTAATAAGTACAATTAAATATTGATGAATAACAATGACAATAATATTATTACAACGTTGAAATGTATACCATACCAATACTTATCACAAGCGAATAAATGACGTGAAATAAAACAGATTATTATTAATGTGACTGCAAAATATTTAATGAATATGTTTATGTATATAAATAAATGATATTTATTTGTATTTGTATTGTACACAATGATTTACAATCAATTTTTATGATCGATTAGGTCACGATTGAACAATACAATGGCTGGTTTGTGTTCGACAGTACATAAATGCCCGTACATATGCAACATTATATATACATATATACATATATTTCCGGGTAAAGAATTTGATAACACTGATAAAGTACTCTTGGGGTCTCTCAGCATTTTCCGAAGAATGTAAGAACTTGAAATACTTCATCTACACTCCCGTGCACACATTCGAAATTCGACACCATCTCCTAAGCGTCAGTATATTTTTCAATTGTTCATTTTTTATTTTGTATAAACGACTCCACATTGCTGCCCATTTGTATATTTATTTTTGTTCGTTGTAGGTAAGACACATTGTAACGTCATCTCGTTAGAATACTGTGGACTGTGAGATGTAGTTGCTTCGGTGCAGTTTGGTATCAATCGTGAATATGCTTGGATCCATTATCGATTATTCAGTGCTGTGAATTTACAATATTACTCATAAGTATATAATCAAGGATTGTTAATAGAATATTCAATGAAATTCGTTCAATTTTCTGAAGAGTATTTATAAAAACATACATACATATATACTTATATATAATGAGATCAAACCATATTTGGTTACGGTATGTCATCTTGGGATGTTTTGTGCTACTTGGCGTAAGTATTTATGTTACATCATCTACTATAACCTATAAATAAATAATATGAAAAATTTTTTATTTATAAAGTTTCGTGTTTTGTTTTTTTCACTTTATAAATTCATTAGAATTCACGTTGAGGTCATGAACTGGCAGCAAAACTCTTCCTGTTTGTGTTCTATTATTGTTATCAGTGAAGCTCTTTGTTGAAACACTGGTTGAATATGATTGGTGCGTGTAACGTAAGCGTGGTCCAATAGATGACGTGTTTTTTTCCGGCGGGACATTTCAATTTCGATGATATTGATATTTTTCCGAGAAAGAAAAAAAAATTGAGATAGCTTTTCTGCGAAATGAAAAAGCTGACAGATCAATATCCATCTTGGAATTTATAAATAATTTACCTCTTAGACATAATAAATTTCGTTTAATCTAATAACAGTACACTGATATTCAATTACATATCCTTTTCAATAATCGTTTGTGCAGATCTCTGGCCTGGTAGTGTGCTCAGCAACTAGCTACTTTATTCACCAGAATAAAAAATATGACTATGGCGATAATCAACTAGAGAATGTTCAAGGTCCACCCGCAACCCTCTTGACCATGGGATTATTGACCTGGGCATTTGCAATGTATTTTTGGTTTGTCATGGATTATACGTACAATCTTCAACAATTTATCTTGGTAACCAAACTTTTATTTTGTTTTTCCCAACATGAACATACATTTTTAACTTTATCAATTATTATATAATAAATATTGGGTCTTACTATCTCATAGATTGTATTGATATTGATCCTTTTGACGACTATTGAAGCAAGTATGGGTGTATGGGCTCTTATTATACACGAACACTTGAATTCAATGTTGACAACAAGTTTACAGGAATCACTGGCAGTATCTCAAATCAGTAATCATGTATCACTGACTAATCTTACATTATTGAAGGTGATAATACACTTAGACATAATGAATGATTGTATATCATGAAAGTTAACATAAATTTAGCATGTTTGAAATAATCTAAATTGAATAATATTTTTTTATTGTTGATGTGTGTGCACTGAAAATAATAATGATATGAATAATTTTTTATCTTTCTGATAGTGATAATTCTTATTGTGATTCATATATACGCGAATAATATTTTACAGCTCAACTGTTGCGGATATAATGATACAATGTTGGACTTGGAAACACTGTCATCGCATCATTGTTGTGAATTTGAGATGATGGATGATGAAACACGGGTTGTTTGCAATGTTATTCATGGGAGAGAATGCAAACATTTGAAAATAAATTATTGTCGTTCAGTTTTACTTTGGACTTTTTTGCTCACGCTTTGTTCAGTCATTTTTCAGGTAAATTAATTTTGTAATTAGTCGTTTCCGAAGAATTCATGATAAATCATCAAAATAATGGACAATTTTCTTCGTTTTTTTTTATTTCAGATTATTGTTATTATTAGTGTAATTTTGTATGCCAAATTTTTGAGGAGACAAAAATTGAGACACCGACAATCATTAGTACTAGCTAAGCCATCTGCTCCTTATGCTCCTTCTTCAATGTATCGATAAAATTCGAATGTTATTTCATTAAGTTCTGCACAATTTTACACTTATTGTCAATTTTATATTACATAAAATCACCATTTGATTTTCAATATTTCATTTTAATGTGGATTCACAGTTTAACCGCACAAATTGTATATTTCAATTTATTCTCCACCGTATGTGTACACGCGACAATGAATGATATCATGTAACCACGTAATAACTAAAATGACGTGTTAAATTCCTTGAATTGCATTTCATATATTTAATCATATTGGCGTCATTGATTACTCTTCATTTTATAATCCCATGACCTAATTATTAATTATATATATGATAAAAAAATTTATTTGTAAAAAATTAATATCGCTAAAATCAATAATTTTATTCAATACACGTATCAAAAAAAAAAAAAAAAAGATAAGAAAAAAACAAAAATCATAAAGTTAGTAATGATATCTCACAAAAAAATATGTATGTACAAAATAAGATTTGTAATATACCTATATTTCAATTTTATGTAACAAAATTCGATGAATCTAAGGTTGAAAATCGTGTTATCACGATTTGTTTATAATTACATCTTACGTGGGTATTTATCGATAAAACGTTGACAACGCGCATTGTATATGAAAGAGTCCTTGGGTGGAGTTTCATCGCATGGTGACGTTGACAGCAACGCTACTAAAAGGAAATAGAACCGTTGGAGCACCAGTTGAATTCCAACCGTCTCTTATAACACATCAGGCACTTACTCTTTTCAATTTATTGTTTGTTTTGCAACGGAAATTTTTTGATTCTTCATTCTCGTAAAGAAGAAAGAAACATCTGTGAATCAATACAAAATACAATTTGCTTTGTAACAGAAAGAAATAACTATATATTTTGTGAAAGGACAATTTAATCATAAAGGCATTAAGATGAATTGCGGCGAGAACACCATTAAATATTTACTTTTTCTGTTCAACTTAATTTTCGTGGTGAGTAATATATTCATTATTATTTCTTTTACTTACGTTCAAATCATAATTCGACATAATCTATAAATATATATACACAAATACTTTTATTTATTTTTTATTATTATTTACAATTACAGAGGATTCGGTATGAATTTTTAAAATTTTCACATTCATATTACAATAACAAAGACAAAATTCATTATAAAAATTTATTCATTGTCATAATATTAAATTTACTATTTATAAACGTACAAACACAAAGTTCCTTTTTGCGTCTGAATACAACGACGCAAAAGACCGGTTGATCGATTCCATGAAAGAAAGTGAGAGCAAGATGCAAGTGCGAGAAAGAAAGAAATACAAAAGTGACGCGGACGAAAAGGGCCACGCAGGCATTTATATATCTGTATAAAAGCAGTTGAATAGCATGAAATATCTATATATGAAATATAAAATAAAATTGATATAATACATTAAAGTACGTTATATCAATAAGCTGGCTGTGCCACGATGAATCATTCGTATGTGATAAGGAAAAATCGCCTGTAATTTTCTGCTTGCATACATCGTCACAATATCTATTATTATTATTATTATTATTATTATTGCTGTGAGAAATGTGTATATATATATATATTATAGTTTTTCTCGGATTATCAGGTAAGATACGGATGTGTGTGTGTATACCTGCTTGCAGACACAATATTTAGCAGGCAGAGTATACAAAGTTTCGAATGAATTCACTCACGACTGAGAATATAGCGTTTGAGTCAGACACATATCGAAGGCCATGCTCGCAATGACGTAAGATTTTGGTATAGGAAAAGAATATGGGCATCGAGAGTAGAAGAGATGTAAGCGAATGAGATGGAGAGTTTGTGTGGATGAGAATTGTGAACTGAGAAATCCACTCGAGTATCATCAGTGTGATACAGCTGCCAGTGGAGTAAAGGCAATTTGGCCACGTTCTCAAGTAATTGTTTTTTTTTCTCTTTGTATTTCTCTTTGTAAACGATTTTAACGTTTATTTATTGACTATTGCCTTTCGAAATATTGTCAAGTGTGTGTTATCTAAAGTAATCCGTGTTTTTACTATTCATTTATTAATTTAACAACGTAAAATGTCGTGCGGAATTGAATTTGTCAGGTGGATATTGTTTATCTTCAATTTCATATTTTCTGTAAGTCACATGTTTTTATTGTTGTTGTTGCTGATTTTAATTTCTGTTATTATTTCTATCATGATATTTTTATTTAATTATGATTGACGCTGGTTGATATATTTTATTCCTCTGCATTTACATAAGTATACGTAATCGTTGGGGTTATTTGAAGAGTGTTATCGTAAATGTGATAATTTATATGTGTAAAAACTCAACAAGTAATATATCTGAAGGATAAGTATACGATATAAAAATGTGTTCATAGAATGGTGCTTTCTAGTCACTGATGACGCGACTTTTGTGGGACGCATTATTCTATTTTTAATTCGTATACATTCATATGTATTGGGAGTGAACATGTGAATCCCATGTTCAACAATATATAAAAGTATGTACCAGGAAATAGTGAGAAATCGAGTAGTAGACTGATGGAAATTGAGCGATTGCAGTAGCAGTAAAATATATGTATATTGTCATATCATGTCATTGCATACAACAAATTCAGATGGTCTATTCTATCTTATCTTCGGCTTCATTGTCAAATGTTAATAATACTTTTAGTCGCAACAATAAACATATATAGATGTATATATATATGTATAAATAAATGGTAAATTATTGTTCGTGAATTGGGTGTTGGATTGTAAACATTGGCCTTCAACTCGCTGGTTTAATTTTCGCAATTGTTCATTTCAAAACGCGTGACGCCATCATTTATAAATGATGCATTTTTCAACACGTTATTGCGAGGCATTACACTAATTTTGAATGTAAGTGGCAATGAAAAAAAAAATAAAAATATGACATGAACATTTATCATTGTAATTATGCAGTTGAATGATAATTCTGATATAGAGGATTGGTTTATACCGTTCATGTCCCAACATGGAGACCTAATGCATAATGCTTTTGTGTTAGCAAAGCGTAATATATAAACAGGCTATTTCCCACCTGGATATATTTAGGTCAGTCCTTGAGAAGCTGTGAATGTTTTTATATGAAGATATTCACGATGCCAATAGATGAAATAAATAAAAACAAATACATAGAGGCGTGATAGCAATCTTCAAAATTCTGAATTCAATTTTCAATCAATATTCTGTGGATATAATTTATTAGAATATGACCTCTGCAGACACAGTCGTAATAACGTGTGAAATGGAAAGAAAAATATATATATTTTCTCCAGACAAATGCTTTGATGAATGTGTAAATTAACAACAAAATGCATTTCGAAATTGATATTGTCAAAGGTCAAAATGATTAGATTCAATGTCTGATGTATTATGGAGAGTTATATGTATATGAGAAATTTAATATGTAAAGCCAAGTTTAGGTGAAAAAATGTGTTTTTTTTTTTTTTTTGATATGGTATTTAGCTTGAACATTATTTCTGTCATTCCAAAAATATTATCATCTACCGTTGACTCACCGGTATTTTATTAATATATTTTTGAAATCCTTGATGGCGATATAACGTTAACTACTTTTAATGGAGAAATAATATGGTCATTATCATTAACAACTGACGCATTAAAATAAATGTAATCATGTACAAAATCGACATCTATTTCGATATATCCTATACCAAATTTTTATGCAGTGACGGAAAATATTTTTACCTTCACTGGTATAATATATCAATAATCAAAATGAATAAAGGCGTCAATACAAATGTTTGCTATGTAATGAAATATATTCTTCAGTAATGTTATCGTTTGCAAAGTGGTAAAGAAAATATCGTGACAATAATGTTATTGATTAATTGATTAATCAATAGATACACATGTGCATTTCATATACAATATCATTTTTTTTCATCTCTATTACAGATATGCGGCCTGGGTCTTCTTGCTTGCGGCGTATTTGTGCATTTAAATGTGAAGGATTTGTCAGCTGAGTTACAAAGCACTCTTTCTGTACTAGCAATAGGCGTTATCGTTCTTGGATGCATTATTTTTGTCATTGCTTTCTTCGGATGTTGCGGTGCAATCAGAGAACATCACTGTATGATTGTTACTGTAAGTATAAATTTATCATGACATTTAATAATAAATAATAAATATTTCAATCTAATAATCCAAAAACATTTATGTGGAATTTAATTGAATTATTCGCAGTATGCCGTCTTGCTCTTGACAATTCTCGTTATTCAAGTTATATTGGCTATCTGTGCATTTGTTGCAATAAAGGGAATGGATGACGGTATAATTAAAAGCGAATTTCAAAAAATATTTGATGAATATTGGACTAGCGTCGACGACAAACGTATCGTGGACACTATTCAATCCAATGTAAGTATATTTTTTTATGTTTATTATAATGTTACAAATCTTAGAGACACAATTCTGAGTAATGTATTGATGTGTATATATGATGGTAGCTGTGTTCTCTCAGTGAAGCCAGCTTGACGCGACAATGTGGCGCTCCCCATTTTTGTTGTGGGCGCCAACATTTCACCAACCTTGAAATGTTCGATCGATTCGTTATAAATGATTGTAATCACTTCTCTTTTTATCTCTATTGGATTTTATTTATTCATGTTTGAATTTTTGCAGTTGCACTGCTGTGGTTTGAATGGTCCACAAGATTATATAAACGGTCCGCATAGTCGAAATGAATATCCATCATCTTGCTGTGCCATTGATAAGAGCAACAGTAATACCTGTCCTGCTGACAAAGTATTTTCAAAGGGATGTAATGAAACTCTTCTTGATACATTGAAAAATGGAGGAAAAATGTTGGGTGGAATTGTACTTGGAATTGCTGGTGTTGAATTGATTGGCATTATATTTGCACTTTGTCTGGCTAATTCAGTGAAAAATGCTGATCGCCGAGCTTTTCGAGTTTAAAATCATCTTAAGAGAGATTCACAATATTTGTTTTCGTAATAAATATATTGCGCATATATTATGTATATGGTGGCGTATAAGCGTTTAATCATCAGCGAAGTTGAGGGAAGAAAAATTCTATCTTATTCTTGGATTGAACGGAAATACGTAATTGAGTATATACCGTCCGCCATTTTATACCCGGTGGTTAATAAATAATTGACGTAAATAAATAATATACTTGAGAAAGCAAAAAAATTTTTGAAATTTCCAGTGGAATTTGAATATATGTACCGACTTTATACGTATATCTCTGACGTGTTTATTACTTAAATATTTTTTTTTATGTTGTCATTTGAGTGATTTAAGTCTTTATCTGAAGTGACATGGAGGAAGAAAACATACACATGTGTGGGAAATAAATTCGCACATTGAACATTAAAAGTATTTTTGGATATATTTGATAAGAAAGTGTTGAATATTTTTCATGTTTAATTGAAATTGAAATTTGCTGTTTGAAGATTTGTCAACGAAAATAAAATAATTAAAGCTTGAATAAAACTGAGTTTATGGATATTAATGAAGAAAGCACACAATATATATCTATTAGGTATATTGTCATTATTTATTAAGTTTGGAGATGAGATAACTTACATCTGTCTATTATACATTCTATTTACAAGTTCTTATTAATTAATTTAGTTATTTTTTCGTTTTTCTTTTCCGGTTTCAACCCGATACACGCGGGTTTTTCACATTACAATTGAATAATAGTAGTAGTACCTTTTTTTTTTTAGTTGCACCCAATTAAGTTGATAAGTGCGGTGTGTTGTTTAAGAACAATAAGAAACAATCGAGAAATTTTTTTTTTTTAATACAATACTTAATAGTCAAAGGGACTTGTTTTGTTGTGATGATCAGTCATTACTAAGAATAATTGTTCTACAGGAATGCTCATGAGAAAATCTTTGCAATCACGTATTGAGCGCATCGCGAACGAATTACCTCAAAATACAAACAATTATTCAGATACAATAATTTTATAATTTTGCAGTCCCTCGAAAAAAAAAAATAAACGTAACGTTCGTTGTTTATCTTAAACGTTTTTACGGATTGATCCGTGTGTACATGTTTGTATAATGCGTGTATGTATACATGTGTAAAATGTGAGTTCTCATTGCGTTCATTCGCGACAATTATACCTTATATATCACTACGTAATTTTCAATAATTTCTAATTATTAAAAATCATAAATAATATTTGTATTCACAGACATTTTGCCCCGTGGCACGGTTACAACCGTGGCCGAGGATGAAAAAAAAAATTAATACATTAATATACGACTCTATCGTCATCTAAAAAGAATAAAACAAAAATAATCATTTTCGTCGATCAGCGTCTTTTGTTTTCTCTGCTTCATTCGGATATTGATAAAAAAGTCTGCATACATTCTATTTTCTGTTGATTTGTATGTTTTTTTTTCTCATTATTATTTTTCGTTTTGTTTTTCATTCAAAGCTCAATAATTCAGTTATCGCGCTGTTTCCTCATAGCGGCGACACCTTCATGAAGTCGATGGTTGGTAGCAGATCATCCAAATCACCTGATGATGATGTAGAATAGGCGGTGATTTCATCAAGAAAATCAAAGGACGCAACGGCTTCCCGTTCCTTTTCGCCATAACGCACGAAGAAGTCATCACCACGTCCAATGATAGATGGCCTTGATGCGCCCCATGTTGATGGCAGACGTAGGACACGTTGTGCTTGGACCGCTGACGCTGCGAGAAACATCAAGCAGCAGCGATGTCACACAATCTCAAAAGGATTTTGTTTTGTATTTTTTTTTTTTTTTTTTTTTTTTTTTTCGATCACCGTCATGTGTTTGTTTTTATTTTATTATGTCTTATCTTTTCCTTTTTTTTTGCGCTTTCGTTCATTCTCGCTCTCATTCCTATAAACTGGCACTATAGCATTTTTTTTTATTTAGGGGAGGAGACAGTATGTGAGAGAGAGTAGCTCGGCTTAGCTCGTTCATTTCATTTCCTCCAATTTCCAACTCACATCGCATCATTACCTCTATTCAATATTTTTTTTTTACTTTTTTTTATTTTTTTTTTCGACTGAGCCGGTTTATATATCTTCACTTTCGCCGTATCCAAGTTCTTCGTCCAGCGTTATTCGGTACATATATATATATATACATATATATATACATATATCAAATATATTATATATTTTATATTTTCAGAGAAACTGATCGTCACTAAGCCGAACTACGTAGCTTTTCTCGTGACAATCAAAGCACACCGCGTAGGCGCTACCATCTGAACAGAAAATAAGAAAAATGGCTATGTACAAACTTGGATGATATGCGTGTGCGATTATGAAATGTTTATGGCTGTGTGTGTTTGTGATTGTACATGTATTCCTTTGTCCATGTCATATTTTACTGCATTTATATGATGTCGAACAAAACAAAGAGCACCTGAATCACAACAATCATGTTCTGAGTAAATGCCTGATATTTAAATGAATAGCAAAACACATCATGCCAATTTTCGTGATTTTTATACTGAACAAATGAAATTATGTATGGAACATCTGTGTGCGTGTGATTTTGTAGTTCATGAAAACAGTCTCGATGCTACACCAAGTTAAAATGATGCTGAATAAATAATTAATGAAGCATTAAAATGTGGGGCGACAAGCGAACGCTGCTACACACAAAAACACATTGCATGAATGGATAAATTGTTAGTCAGAGATAGCTCCCAAATAGAATTGAAGACGATAAATTGGTTGTTTCACTTTGAATGAAAAAGAGAGACAGAGTCTTACACGCACACATATACATAAAACTTGAGATTAGATGCATCCTATTAAATAAGTATAGAAAGAGAGAGAGACACACAGGCAACACACGCGCGAGATTTTCTCCGTGTATAAATTGGAAAACGTTTTTTTTTAACGAGTATGTGGCTCTCGCAAACCTTTCTTCTGTCGACGATAACGATGTAGTCGGTGTAGATGACGATAATCTGTTGGCTCGTCGCCGGAGTCGCTGCCAGCTGATCCGCTACTTGATGTCGCCGATGAACTTTCACTGCTTGCTAACATCACGTCTAATAGATTCGCTCTAGCCTACAATACATTGATATATATTTTGAGTTTGTATTCGATGATTCTCACTAGAATGAAAGCCAATAATTAAAAGCCATAAAGTAAAATCGTGAATTACCTTTGGGTCGGTAAAGTCAATATCACGCTCGACGTGGACCCATCCAGTGGGACAACAACAAGCAAGATCAAGCTTGTCTAATGACACTTGAGTCTTTTGATTTGTTTGATGGTCTTCACCTTTTCTTATCATTCTATTTAATTCGTTGATCACGTCTTTGGAGGTAGCACGCTCGTGAAAGCTCAATGATCGATCGCGTCCTTCAATCAGTAATGGTGCTCTTGCAGGACTTACCTAAATAATAGAAATGTTATTATTTTATTTCATTGAAATGTTTCACAATGTTTTTTTTTCTATTAATATATATGCATATATATATATATATATATGTGATTTGATTAAATTAAAGACATACAACGGTGCTGGGTGTTGATGAAGTTGCAGCCTCTTCATCCTCTTCGGGTACAGCACCAAGTTCTGTTGATGTAACATTGGTGAAAGTTAAACCACCACACGGTACATTTACAATTCTATCTTCGGGTAAACACGGAACTATTTGAATACGTTCTATAGATTCTGAATGAGTGCTTGGCATATCTAAAATTCTAGTCTCTGACAGCTCGGAGGGAATTCGTTCCAATAATGTTCCACAGTCATTCGTTATTATTGCACCGGGATCACTTTTGTATTCATAGTCTAAAACTAATAAATATGAAACTCGATGAATATGAAATAATTCTAATTAGCGCTAGCATTATGAATAAGATAAATTGATAGAATTTTCATTTACCTTCAATTTGGCTTTGCTCTGTATTGCCAGAATTACTTGGTAATTCAGTGAGGTACATTTGTTGTTCAGCAATAAATGATAGGACACTCTGAAGTGCTTGTTCACGATCGGGCGGTGGTTTACCACCTCTGGAAGACGTACTTGCAAGACTTTTCGTGCTTTCGAATTTGACTAGCCGATAAAAATCACGTGTAAAATCGGTGCCAATTGACGGTGAATCGGGATCATCGCTACAACCTGATAATGCCGCTGACGAACGTTTGCTTGAATTTTCAAGAATACCTTCTTCGCTACTCCAAGACGCACCAGGACTTGATGCGTATGGCCATGGTCCTGCTGCTCTTGTGTCCATTAAAAGCGCAACCTGAACAAAAATATCAATTGAATATTTTTTCGTTCTTTGAATGGTACGTTTTAAATTGAAATTAATGCCGGGGAATTATTTACCAATTCGCCGCCAGTTCTGTCTGCTAAATAGCTCGCACCATTCCACAAACACTCATTAGCATCCTCCTCGAGTTCAATCGGATTATGCTCTTTGATTGATGGTAATACCGCTGCTATTGAACGGTTCTCCTCTTTCCACGTTGAAGATTCACTTCTTAAATCATCAGTCGATAATGAGAAACTCCAATCTTCTAATTCAGCACGGTCATATTCCAATTCCAATAGATCACGACGATGTTGCTGTGCACTTCTAGAGTCATCCAATCTGAATGAATATATAAATAAATTAAATTGAATAGTTATTTAATTTTAAATTAAATTTTTTTCTCATCCCACTTTTACTGTATCTTTTTTTTGCTGTTAAAAACTTACCGTAACCATTGTTGGACATATTCAGCATCCCATCCCTCTTCCTCAACAAGAAGAAGTGATGATGATCCCACGGGACTCGGTATATTGTATGGTGAAGTTGTTAGGTTGGCTGTTGTTGTTGTGAGCTTGAGATACAGATGACTGTCGGAAAAACTTCGCATTACGTGTTGATATGGAAGTAGCTCTTTGGAAGGTGGATAACTGTGTCTTGGGTTAATCCCAACGGTGAGGTTTAACGGAAGAAAAAGTACGTCTGGATTGCCAGTGTCCAAAGGAACTAATCGGGCATCAGGTGATACATCACCCTCGGTTTCATCAGTGGCCTCTTTCAAATCCTCCAGTCCTCTTGGTGGTTCTTGGCGTGCACCTTCGCCCTGAACATCCGACGACATTGTAGAATAACCCTCGTCTCTATTACCACTCTCGGGACTTTCACTGCCTTCCTCTTCCGACGCCTTTTGACCTTAAACATAAAATTATAAGCTCCTTTATGTTCCGACAAACAAATGGTAATTGATATAGATAATTGAATTAATTTAATTGTGTATATAATTCTTACCTAATGGTCGAGTTCGTCGACATTTAGCCGTTGCCATTACGGGAATTTTGAGATTGAGTGACCTGGGTCTGGATAATGGTACCCAAGATGCATCCAATCCTAACGCTGCAACCAGAGCGGCTGGACCTGCTTCGATAATACCTTGAATTAATTCTGATGGACTACCAGGACTTGTTGCTTGAGCTAAAAGTCCAGAGAGTGCACGATTTTGTGTTTCTAATTCGCGAATACGCCTTTGCAGAGCACCAATTTCCTCTCTCAGACCCTAAAAATAGATTAGATTTTAATGTTATTATTGTGTTGGTGCTATTTTTGATGTATTGTATATGCATTGTTCGAATATAATTGTGTAGTTGGTATTTTTTGTTACTTTTATTCGGTGTTTATTTTATTCGAAAAAAATGTTGTTTAACGATTGTGTCATATTATTTTCTCCAATACCTAATTTTAATTGCAATAAGTTTCGTTTATTGATATATAAGTATGTTTGATTACAATCAAATTTGTAAGAATGGGGATTGGAAACTTCCCAGGGAATTCATTTCAATATGGCGAACGTCTCCAGAGTGAGAATGGAGGGTATAGTCCCTCTCCTGATATTTGTGACGAATAAATGTTGAATTACATTTAGATTTAATCTGAAAATTCTTAATATGCAATTGTTATATGGTAAGCTATTCAATTATACAAATATTATTGCCTGTTTCATCGTATATTTATCTTAAATTTCACTTTTAACTTTTTCCACACTCGAATTCAATACGTCGATTAATCGATTATACAAAAATTCGTATATCAAATCCCGCGGGAATTTATTTCCAATATGGCGAACGTCTCTCAAGTAAAGATGGACATGGCAATAAATTCTCCGACATTTCTAACGAAAAAACATGAAATAACATTCCGTCTTCACCGGTAAAGTGTTTCAATACAATTATTACACGATGAGCTATTAAATTATACAAATATTCTCTCAAATTCATCGAATATCTATCAAAAATTCTTATTTTAACGTCTGCTTATATCCGAATTCAATACTTCGATTAATCGATTATTCAAACTCGTGTATATCAAAATCCCGCGGGATACATTTCCAATATGGCGAGTGTCCCCCAAGTGAAAAATGGACGCATCAATCCATTCTCGAACATTTGAAGAGAAAAACCGTGAAATTGCATTCCATTATTTGTCACAACAACGTTACAAAACAATTACTACGCATTAAACCACTGAATTAAACAGATATTGTTGTAATTCTATTGTTAATCAAGAAAAAAAATGAAAAACAAAAGGACAACCATACTTTTAAATCATCTCCATTAACATGCGCGATAAATATCAGTTATAATCAATATTCATGTATCTCAATAACACGTTATTCAATTATACGGCTTTAATAATAATAATAATAATAATTCAATTAAAATTTCAATTATATAAATTTTATCCACTGATATTCCATGTAATTAATTAATAACCTTACGTTCCGCCGCAATTTATTTTCAATATTTAACCGACCCATATCTAATGTGTTGTTAATGGAGTAAAATTTTTGATAAAATTTGTCATAAATATGTTTTAATACCATTGGAATATAAATCGCGCAATTCTTTATTAACATTCATGTATGCAGTAGTAATATATTCTATTCGTGGAAATAATATTGATTGAAGTACAGTCGAATACCGACATGAAATCAGAATATACGTAAAGGCAATGAACTTGCTTCGCAGTAAGATATGTGTATGTGTGTTGGTGTTTACATGTGATGTGCAGTTGGGTATCAGTTTTCCAAAGTTTAGTGTGTATATGTGTTGTGGTGTGGAGTTAAATGGAACTTTGAGAGCGACCAAAAGGCATTGTGATGAACCGACAGACGTACAAACAAATATACTTGTCATCACTGGTGAGTCTATGTTTACACTTTTATTGTTATTATTATTATTATTATTATTATTTCATCTCGATATTTATATCGTATCGCTTTTAAGAATAAAGAAATAAATCGAAAATACTTTTTCATTTGTTTCGGTGATGCAAAACTAAATAAAAACATTACAATCTATCAGCTTTAATTTCATATCGCACGCATTTTCTCAACAGTTTTATCGTGCTAATTTATAAAATTAATTATGCATAAATGCAAAAAGTTAAGAGCGCAATAAATGAAAGCCCCTTTTCATGATTTCACAATTAATGTCATTGAGAAATGAATTTACTGCTGTTGAATTTTATAATGATACAATAATATATACTGTAAAAAAATCTGGTGTTTAAATTAGTACTGAAGTGAAAGTACATATAAGTCCAGATGAATTGAAGTTTGAATGAGCAGTGTTGAATTTATTCGTGGTAAGTATTAATATGTAATGTAATAGCCATTGGCGTGTATCAGATTAATTTAACATTGTAATTGGAAAAATATTAACATTTATAAGCCTCACATTTCGTCAACTTTACAAAGAAATTACTGTATTTCATCTATCAATTGTTGCTTTTGATATAATAAACAAAGCAGCAGGGGTGATATTATATAAAATATTTTTAGGACTGCTCTCGCACTAAAAACTATCAATTAATAAATAAAAATTTCAACATATATAAGCATTAGATGTCAGACGTAAGTTTTCGGTATCTTTTAACAGTCATTCAATAGTGAAATTGATTTTCGTAAACTTAATCGGGAATATCTCTAATGATAATCCACAAATTTTTACGATTGAATACTAAATTCCAGTGGAAAAAAAAATTGAGTAATCGCATAGTGATGAAGGTAACCTTCAATGATGTTAGTTCACAGAAAAATCAAATTGAATGAGGTCATCTGTTGGGGATTCTATTTTTTTTTTTTTTTTTTGAGAATTTAAAGGTGAAAATAGAACTATGTGATATTGAAGGATTAAAATATGATATGGGTAGTAGAGTTTCATCAGCTAATTGTTCAATTTTCACGTAACACTCACAGTATTATCAGCTATTTCATCAATGTTTATATGTGTCGTGTGGTAGAATTGAAATTAAAACAATATGGCAAACCCATCACGTTAATTTTCCACTGTGTATATAATTGCGACAAAGAAATCGTCAAAATAAAAGAAGCATTGGCAAATAAACCTTTTGGGACAGCAGTGCACGGACCACCTGATTGGCAACATCATCCAAACATCTCTCGTATTGTCGCCTTTGTGCATCAGCGTCCCTTGCTAATGCAACGTGTTCAGTCTCTAAAGTAGCGAGTCTTGCAACAAGAGCAGCATGAACTTCACCAGCACAAGCAGCCTCCAGCCCTCGCAATTGTCCTCTCATTGACTCGTTCTCCAATTGAAGCTTTGATATTTGAGCCTGACATTGGTGTACTCGTGCCTGTAGCATTTAATAAAAAATAATAAAATGAATAAACAAATAAACAAATAAATAAATAAGTAAAATTAACAAACAAATAGATAAAAAAATAAATAGAGAATAATGCTAATGTTACGATTTAAATGGCGAGTTATTCCGAGGAAAAGCTAGAATAGTGTGGAATGAAAGTGGACGAAATTAATGGAGGGTGATGAGGGACGACAAAAAGCTCTGTATTTTTTTTCTCTACTTTCCTTTATTTTTTCTTCTTCCTTGGGGGTTTTTTTTTTTTTTTTTTTCCGGCATAAATGGCGAAGAGGGATAGTTAATAATACGAGTGTTATTAGTACAGGGGGGTTTAACGTTAAATTAGGGTCGCCAGGACCTGCCAGAGACAGGAGCGCTAATAGGGAGTATGGTGGAAAATGGTGTGGTGCGTGTGTTTGATTTATAATACTCTTGTCTGGCCTCTTTGCCTTTACAGTTTAGTTTAGACTCTTATATATGATTCTCTCGCTCTCTTGTCCCTTTCCCCTAACTCTAAGTGTTTTTTATTTTCAGTTTTATTCTCAAAAATATCGTGATAATCTACTTTTCAACATTACCGCATCATAAAAATAAATATTTCATCGCTTATTATACTTTCATCGCTGTATAACCATTATATATATTGTCGCGTAAAATCGGTTGTTTATTCGTGATTACTGCGGATATATTATCTCTGATGTCCGTAAATTGATAAACAAAAAAATATATACATATAAATTTAATTGCGAATGTGGAAATACCATTGTGATATCTTGCTAATTAATCTACTACTCCATACTGTTTGCATAAAATTTATACATTAAATATAATTTAAAGTTGATTTGGTTTTTTAGCATTTTTGAAAATTCGTCTTATCGGCAGATTTTGGGGCCGTGCGCGTTCCTATTCATGCCTTTGTTATTGTCACGGAAGCGTTCTATAGAGTAATATTGTCAGCCTAAAAGGTCGATCGATATTTAGAATAGAAAGGGAGTGGTGGTTTAGTGGGTGAAAGAGAGAGTGAGTATGAGTGTGGTAATTTCGGGGAGGAGAGGGAGAGAGGGAGAGAGAAAGAGAAAGGTGTATTCAACGCATGCTGCGCAAAAGCACCCCCAAATATACGACTTTTTCAGGAGCAAACCGTCCGTAAACAGAGAGATAGCGTCTATTTATGAGCTCGCGGGCTTCTGCAAGGGAGTGGTGGTTGTTTGTGTGTGTATAGTAGTAGTAGTAGTAGTGTGTTTTATACACGATTGTATATAAACCTACGTTGCTGCACATTTGCCCACATTAATCGGTGCACGTGTTTGACAATCAGAGAGATGGTGCGGAAGAGGAGAGGGAGTAGTCCATCAGTCAGTTTATATATTTTTGTTTTGGACAAAATAGTAAATATATAACGGCAATGGTTGTATTCATGATACAGACTAGGAGATAAAAAAACAAAAAAGGAAATATATTGACTTGTTACTGCTTATGGCGCCAGTGTTTTTTTTTTTGTCGTCTTGTTTTATTGGATGAAGGGAAACCTTTTTCACTAGCGTCATTGTACTCGGGCTTCCCTCAAGGGGACGCCCAAGATGACAATAATGACATAGTATAGATGGAGAGAGAGAGAGAGAGAGAGAGAGAGAGAGAAAGAGAAAGAAAGCTCAATATGAGGTCGGTATACGTACAATGCAAGAAGACTAAGCTATGCTCTTTGTATGTGACATTCGTTTTGATATTAGTGGGTTTTTATTTCTTTTAGTTTTATTACCACTTCTCGTCTACCACCTCCTCTCAATCTTTCGATCAGAGCTTTTATTTTTCTTCTCTATCTGCGACAATATCTTTGGTGGCATGAGAAAACAGTATTTAGCATTGAAGAGTAATTTGGCCAAATATATTATTGGCATTATTGAATAAAATGAATTTCGAAACCGTTGTCAGTTTGTCTATTGATCTAAATTTCATGTGAGTCACGTTATATTCCATGGGGATCTAATTTCTGTTACAGTAACAAATGGCATTTATATATATTCTAATGGTGTAATTGAATATTCGATTGACCACCATGTGTTGATAAGTACCCCATTACAACTAATCCACTTGCCACAATTACTGTTTTATATTCCCTTTGTTTTTCTTCTGTTCAATATAATACTTTACCTCGTATGAAAGTGTTAGTGCTGTTCTCTCTTGCTTCAGCTGTTCCGCTTTTTGTTTGTGTTGCAACAATCCTCGGGACGATTCCTCCATCCTGAAGCAATTATTTAATTAAATAATTAGTGAATGAAAGTTGTGTGAATTGATCATGAATACATAATTAAATAAATAAATAAATAGATAAATGTGTGAAATAAGAGAAATTGGGCCAATCAGTCGCTGTGTTGATGGTGAGAACGAAAAAAAAAAGCCGAGGGAATAAAAAATGTCAGCTTTTTTAATCTAGATACATCCATCCATCCATATGCATATAGACACAATGTCGGATGAATACACAAAGGAATGCACTCGATACATTGATGAGCTGCGAAGCGAATATATATACATACATTATTATCCGTTCAAGTTTTATCGAGTGTACTCTCGTTCACTCTGGCGTTTCTACATATTATATTGTACATGTATTGTGCGCGCCTTTTTTTGAGAAAAAAAAAAAAAAAAAAAAAGAAAGAAAAGAGAAAAATGAGATCGAGGGCTTGGCCTCATATATACCTTTATATATATTCATATTTAAATGACGTGACACAACTCTCTGATCAACAAATTCATAATCATAAATACATGACAAAAGCATTTTAATATTTTCTGCTGTCTCATTTTGAAACCTCTTTATCCTCTATTAACTACACTCTGTCAATATCTCAATACTCTGTGATAATGTGCACTGTGGATATGGAAAATCATAAGAAAAACAAATCATGCGCCGCATAATGTGAGCGGCTGATGACGGTAAACGATTTGTTACCGTGCAAGAGCATTAGGTTGGCAAGTACTGAAGCCCCATCAGACCAAATACACGAGTATATACACGCTACAGCACCACGTTGTTCGTGTATATGCCAGTGTGCCTGTGTGTATACAGTCGTTGATTTACAATAATTACCGGGCAAATTCGATTATAACGACGCGCCGAGCGTTCTGGGGGTAGCCATATTGCCAGGAATTATACCACGAGACGCTAAAAAAAAATTATACCAAAAAAATACTATATATAACCTATTGTGTAGCACATGAACGGCGATAATGAAAGGGAAAAAAAAAAGCAAAAGAAAAATCAACAAATTTTTCTCTTTAAATACAATCTAAAGTGATTTTTCACACGTTGAATTATTAATTTAAACAGGAAGAGAGAAAGAGAATGGAGCCCCATTATGCCCCATATGGCTTTTAGTAGACATTGAGTAATTGCGTCAATTTTATTAATGTTGTTATATATAATATGGTGGGTTCTATACCCTCTGGTGTTTATTTTTTTTTTTTTTTTTGATGGATCGCCATGCATATATCTACGTAGTGTAAGTAGGTATATACACACATTCAGTGTACATGCACATGTATATATACAATATTCGCGAACAGAGTGCACATAACATATAACGCTTGGGCTGTAAGTGTACACGTGTAAATACAGACACCGGAGCAAACACCAAGACTCATCTCTGCTCTTCTCTCTTGTGTACATTAATATCTATATATATGTATATGTACATTGTTTATATACTGTGTAACAACCTGGCGTGGGAGTCTTGATAGAACCCTTTGTATTCAAGTCCAATATGACATTGCCTGACGTAAGTATATATATATATATATATATACGTTTGTATGTATGTATGCACAACTGAGGCAAGGACTAGAGGAAATTAAACTGCAGATAGATATTCTATTAGTAAATTCAAATATGCCAGTTAAAACATACAATGTGGTGTATTATATAAATTCATGTGTATCTATTATTTCTTTTTTTTTTTTTTTTTTTTTTTCGTTTCTTCGAAATGGCGCCAACGAAATTCATCATGGCAAGGACAAGGTCGTGTGGCCACAATTGTAAGCACACAGGAAAGAGACTCGATTTAATTTCCGTGTTCACTTGACCCTTCGCTAAGTTGTCAGACCATTTCCGTATCCGCATGACATTGAAGATTTTATGTTATGTTTATTGAAGCGGGCGAGAAGGGAAAACAAATATAGATAATGGATAGTATAATATACAATATTTATATGAATATAGGTATGGGGGGAGGTATATGGAATATGGTGAAATTTATTTTTGTTTCATTTTAATGAGATTTATATCGTGGATGTAGTTAAATGATTGACATTGGATAATAGATAATATCTTTGTATATATTGTAAAGGAGTGTGTTATATTTTTGCTTTGTTCCTTATTTTTATGTATATTTTTTCAATCACTTCAAAGCTACCGCTGTTGGAAGTGTAGTTTTATAAATATTATGTTTTATATCACTCATTTGCACTTGTTATTTATATTTAAATTCGACAATTAATCGATAAAATGCGTAATTTATCAGAAAGAAATTGGCCGAAGTTAAGAGCTATTAAAATACTTGTTCAATTGCAGTGTTAAATTGCTCCTCACTTTTTAACACAATGATATTTCATTAAAACATCTGTTACAATTCAATGTGTATTTCCACTTTAGAATTCATTCCAACACCAAATTGTTCAAATTAAACACAATTCAAATATGTAATTTATAGTTGGACGAATTGAATAAGTGCACGGTGGGATTTTCAATAAAGATTGTCACAAACGTTCTC
Organism: Galerucella tenella; assembly: GCA_910591685.1. NCBI lineage: Eukaryota > Metazoa > Arthropoda > Insecta > Coleoptera > Chrysomelidae > Galerucella > Galerucella tenella. The sequence continues at coordinate 13,281 of CAJUYH010000439.1, read as the reverse complement.
TCTTGACGATGTTGGTGGAAGGGGTTTTCTTCTAGGTGCATCGATCCACTTCTCCCTTCTTTCACTTTCCTGGAACAATGTGCCAGAGCTATATGTATGTACATAGTATACTGTCATCTCATCGCCGTATTATTTTTCTCTTTGTTGCACTAGGTATCTAGAATATACGTGAGTCTGGTTCTTTTTCTTCGCGCACGCTCAATTCATGCTAAAAAGGGAGATGAGAGTCACTATATGGCAACTTGACGAGTCTCGTCCCCTTCAAACTATAACCTATAAGGAAAAGAGGGCGGTATCCAATGAAAAGGCTTTATCAAAGCCAACTGTATATGCATTATCTGCCCGTGTGCAACACCATAATATTATATTATATATATATAAAATCTGTTGTGGCAATGAGCTTTCAAAACTGAATTTATTCACAAAATCAAAGCTTCCTCTTCCATATACAGAATTGTTTGAATATCATTTTATTCATTGCTTTGATCAGCTGTTTTTTAATATACATTATCGTAAATTGAATTACATGAATGTAATCTAATGGTGTTGTAATGTTTTGACGAAAGGAAAAAAAAAATGCTAAAAATATAACTGCACTGCCGTCATATTTCCATGCATCTTTTCTATCAGTTTTAATATTCAACGTTGAAGTGGATTTACGTATACTCTTATAGAATAGCATACAATGCGTTCATATACCCATGAATCCGGAAAAATAATCCAACAGTATAACATATATATATATATTCATTTTATATGAAGAGATGTATACACAAAGGAATATGCAGAAGGCTCCTTTGACTTCTTGTATATTGTGTAGAGACGAGTTGGTAGGATTGTTAGATATTTCCCCACTGTACATATACCTCTTGCTTCTGTCTCCCTTGTCTTCACTTCAAGGTATCCAACTACCTCTTTCAGTTACATTCGCTCCCTCTTGACACCATTGGCCAACTCGAATAGGGGATGCAATTAAACTTTGTATAATACTCTTCTCTTTTTGCTCTTTATTCCTCACTTGATGACCCATTGACTGATCACTTTGGTTTTTGATGTTATCGACAGTTTTCTTCATTTATTTGATTTTTTTTATTCTTCCCATCATGATATAAATATGTATATATGTATATATTCATTTGGTCTTTGGAATTATGTGATATGAGTATATTTTTATCTGTGGATATATGTAGTAAAGTGTATCGTAGCCCACAAAGTTGTATAGCTCAAGGTGATATAAACCCCTCTGTGTGTATATGTATTCCTGGGGAAATCGCCATTCATCGATGGCGCAATGTGTTATTGGCCTGGAGCCAATATCACGATGATTTACCGCAAAAGCGTCGCCCAGTGGTTATTGCTTTCTGGTATAAACGCACACACGCGACTTCGTTATTTATATGGTGGAGAGACCGTATAGAGACGGGTTATTATATATGTTTATAACTTTAATAACGATTTTTTTGTCCCTCAATCTGTTATAAATATCTACTGCCACTTAATTTTTATTTTTCTCTTTATGCTTTTAACGGTCGCCGCACCTATTTTCATTTTTCCATCTATTTTCTTTGCTTGTTGTTTAGGCCATTTACTTTGATTTTATAAATACTTCAATCAATTTTATTACCTCGCCAATTCACGCTGAAGATGGTGCACCCTCGCGCGGGCACGTTCAGCTTCGGCCGTTGCTTCTCGTACCCGAGACTCGGCCTCCATCCGCAGTCGACGTTCTCGCTCCACATCTCGCTGCGTCGCCTCCCTCTGTAACAATTACATTCAATTTAATGAATATCATCAATGGAGGAGACTAAAAACAATGAGAAAATGAAAATAATAAAAATGTCAAAGAGAAAAATACGTAATAAAATTTTGTCCAAGTATGTAAATTTATCCGATACTTTTTATTATTTTTAGTGAGTTGTATAACTTGATCAAATATCATTGAAATGTCACTTTCGTTCAAATTGAAAGTTGGATCTGAATAAAGTAAATTGCAGTAAAGCAGTTGGTAGAAAAATAAAAAGAAGAAATGACAATTCGGTTATACCAATAAAGATTTCATTTCCAACACTATATAAATTTTTCATTTCATCATTGCCTTATGATTCGATTACCATAAAAAATGGTAAATATATGCCACAAAATACATTCTTAAATTTTGGACGATTCCAATGCTTCTCTACATAATGAAACGTAAAGAAGGAATCGAAGTAGAGAAAATAAAAGATAGATGATATGGTGAGTAGAGTACAGTCGATGAAGCTGAAACAAAGCACCATGATCCTTTTCGTTTAGAATTATTCATGAATTTAAATCGAAGTGTTGCACGCTACATTGGTTAAACATCACCCTCCTCTTTGTGTATTTCGCGTTAAAAGAGGCGGACATTTCCTCTATATATATGTACCTATATCTATCTATCTGCTCTCTCTCTCTCACTTTACTTCTTTTTTTTTTTGTCACTTGTAATCTATTGTGATGTTGTTTACCCTGTCATTCCATCCTAAATATATATGTAAAATCAGTAGACAGTAATACGTGAAGAGGTAAAAATGACACTTCATTAACGGCAATGCGGATGAAGCAAATATTTCCCATCTACAACAATATATAGTGAATATTATTAAAACGGCAGTAATGGATAGAATTCAATATTTGGAATTATGGACTATGTTTCCGGTATCATAATATACTTCTGATGGACAAATTTTTTTAGCTACTCAGAATTCACACCGCAAAGTTTTTTTATAGTCACCAATCGATTTGTACTGAAAAACAAACGTATCGATTTATAACCGTTAGATTCTTGCTCCATGTGTTGTATGAGTCAGTCATATATGGTAGTATACTAAAGATATATCGAAGGTCATTTCAATCCGTTTTACTTGGTCACGAATCATTGTCAACGAATGGAATAACGTGATAGAAGCAGTACTTTACACGATTTAACACAACAAGCCAATGAACCTTGAATATAATATATTCATTGCGTTTTTGTGCAATGATAAATAGCAAAATCGTGTATTAAATTTTCTATACACGATGTTAATTCTGCATTTAAAATTACTATGTTAACTCTTCGTTAATGTTCTATAGTATTATTTTTAGCAGTTGAATTATGTGAATGAATGCAATTTCTGTGGCATGCCACAATTCAATCTAAATTCTCAGTACAACATCAAAAATTCAAATCCGTTCTATCACTATTCAACTATTCCTCTCTGTTTTTTTCCGTTGCAATCCTGCGGTAAATTATAAAAGCTGATGGTGGATCAACTTTGAAGACATTCCCTATCAACATTGCAGAAGTTAAGTTTTATACTATATTACTTTTAAATATTTTCAACTAAAATGTTATATTCAAGAGTTAAAGTTGTTTGGTCGTCACATATTACTTTTCATCTACATCCAAATATAGTTCTTGGTTACTACTTTAACGTCGTAATATTTAGTGTAAAATTTTCCCCATGCACCATTTTTTTTATAGCCCATTCGCGTGTGTTCTCTTACATTTCTTCCACTCTTAAATTATTGCGCTGAATTATTCAAATTAAATGCATATGTATATGAATAAATTTATAGTTTGCCATATATATTCCTATAAATTTATGGAAACTTATCCGCAATAAATAATCCAAAATTATTTGTTCTTATTTAATTTCTCCAAAGTGCAAACGCCGCACATACAATCGTAGAAAAAGCGAATTGCCTTTAGAATGAATAACAGCTATCGAAGTGAGAGATGGTGGTTGATATCAACGAAAGCACAATCTGGTAAAGGCTAACTCACCACCAACACCACCAACATCAGTGTGGTCTGAGTAGGGTTTAAGAAATGCTTGAATGGATTTATGGTAGCTTTAAATCTCTCTCATACCTTTATATAAACCATTTCTACACGCATTCTCCCACTCTCTCCTTCTTTATATACTTATAGACACTATTATATTGCACACAATTTATTGCAATTTCTCGTGTGAGTTTGAAGAAAAAAGAAAGGAAAAAAGATTAAAAATGTGATTTCACATCTGTGAAAATTGTTGGAATAAACATTTTATAGGAGTTTTGTGGTAAAACAGAGTTGAATTGCCTTGTCATCATCAGCGTACTTTTTCTCAGTGACAATTGATATTTATAACGGACGTGACACGACCATCAATCGTCATGTTGTCGGATGTGCTATCGTATCTCACATGGTTGTCGATAAATTTACAACATACATATATATATATATGTACACACATATACACACAAATGATCTCACTTTATTGGATTGGAGCTGTATCTCGCGTTTATTTTCTCTGTCGTTCTGGCTATCAAGCGTGTGAATGGGGTCGTTCGCGTGGGACGACACCATCTCCAAGCACATTTGTGCCTTCATAGTATTATGATTGTGCTCTCTTTAATTATGCGTGTGCTTGGTCGATCGGATGGCAATTACCCAAGCATCGTTTTGAGGAGATTGCTTGCTAAGAGGAAATAGGAAGAGAGACAGAACCAGATAGATGGTGAGGCAGAAAGAGAGAGAGAGAGAGAGGGCGAGAGATTGGCTGTATAAAGAGAACTTTGAACGCTGAACACCCTAGACTATTTTATCTGATCGCAGCGGGTGATTTTCATCAGTTTTAGTTGCAGCTTATATATATATATTCACATATATATATTGGCAATTTGGTTTTAGGTATATGCCAGTATCAATTTTGATGTTTAGTTTAACATGAAATGGAGTTTTGCCGGATGATTTGTAGATTGTTCAAGAAACCGATAATTGTGTTTGTGAGTACATAAATATTTGCGTGTAGATGAATTACTTCAATTCTTGACTTATTCTCAGGCTAGAACATTTTAAAATATGTTTCCAATCAATTATGCCAATTGGACCGTTGATATTGGCATTATCGGTTTTGCGATCTCAAGAATGGATGGAGCAAAAAACAAAATAATGCAAATTTTTTGCTTTTTCATTAATTCAATATAATTTTACAGTTACTAATCTCTAGATTCATACATAAATGACATTTATTAATATAATTTTTTAATTGATTATATATTTCACAAAGTTAAATGGTCAAATGATTTTTATGACATATTGGCACAGGCTGTTTGTAAAATCGTAATAAATATATACAAATGCACACCCACACAACTAGCTTCTACAAATCATAATGATTCATTTGATATAGATCGAAACTCATGTCATTCAACATCCCAGTTTGCATATATATTCCTATATTTATTCATATAAATATATATATATATATATATATGTATTTATGTATACTCGATGTATGTATATATGCGTGAATGTCACTGTGTTCAATACGTGCAATATACGCAGGTGAATACATATATACATCTTGCATCGTTTTCGATCGTATATGGGCAATGTGCGACGTGCATTATGGGCCTGGTTGGTTTATTGCCGCAGCTGCGGTTCCGAGTTTTGACGAGGTAGAATCGCAATATATATGCAGACATATATATATATATATATATATATACACGTTTCAACGGTGAGTCGTTGGTTATCGGTTTAAAACCACCCTCCATAGTCTGTATGACTACTATATAGCGTACTTTGATGCTCCGCCATATACATATACCCAATTTATAACAGCATATAACGTAAAGCTATACACAAATTTTCATCAAAATCTACTTCCCATCGAATTTTTTTATTTTATATTGGTTTAATAAAATATCAAAAAGATGATAATAATAAAATAGTGCGACTGACGTGTCTGGAAAAAAAAATGGACTTTTCGTGTAAATATAATAAAAGTATATATGTATATATATATATATATATATATATATATATATATATGTATATGTGGAAGGCGAATGAATGCTTCATTCAGAGGCATGAAGAGAGAAATCTACGACACCCTGTTTCTTCTCTGTACTATATACGGTTCCCCTTATGTGAATGGGCTATGGCGATGAATCGCCATCGTTACATGCATAGATATATACATATATACCGTTATACGATTGCGTGGGCGAGACTCGTGACTTTGATTTCTTCGTCTTCTCCATCTTTAATTGCCTTACACCAGCATATAGATGTGCGCTTACACAATGCGGATATACAATTATCATACAAAGGAAATATAAAAATGATATATAACTGAAGACAGATAATATATTGGTCAATCAAAACTATTTGTTATGGTGATAAATTTTCATCATGTAGATTATATTTTGGATTTTTGTTTATGAATAGAATTTCTTATATATACTTTAATTTCACCGTCATTGCCATTGTTATTTTTATTACTATGAAAACTGACAGTGCTCGCATTGAATAGAGCGAAACTATATGGCATATATACATATAAACTTACCCTGCTCAGTTTAGTGAGGTTGGCGCCCATGAGACGATGAGTTTTTGATGCGTGGACGGTCCGGGGGGTTGCCTCGATGCCGGGACATCCCCGTTCCGATGTCGCGGAGGGTGAAACCCCTCCGCCTTCTGCTCCACCCCAACGGCGCACACGAGCGGCCACCCTGCCTAATACTGTCTGACCTCACTAGTAGCTTGGTTGAAATATTTTTAATTCAACCCTCTTGTATTCTCTGTTTGCGTGTAGATTTTATTTTTTTTTTCTATTCTTTGGGGCCTTAAATAATACCCAACACACTCATACACACTTACGCACCTATAAATGAACAGGCGCACATATATATATATATATATATATATATACACACACACACACACAAAACAGCCTTTCGATCTCTCTTTCACTGATCTGTCTGTCTGTCGCTTTTGTTGAACGATCCCACGGGATGAAGTTTTGCACGACAGATGCCACTCAAATTTATACTGACTCAAGTCTGTAGAAAATTGCGATATAAAAATTTTTCCAAATACTTTTCTATTATTATTATTATTGTTATTATTATTAAGACACTTTATGAAATTGTTTATTCAATGTCTTTGTTATTGGTTATTTTTATTTGAGGTAGTTTTTTTGAAATTTTATTTGTTTTGGTGTGTAAAAAGTTTGGTGCGACGCACAAATAGGATGTGACTATCACTGAACTTGTGAACGTGAAGCGAGAGAATAATGGATATAGATATTAAAGGTATAGTGCAGTGTATGCTCGCTCGCACGCTCACTCGTTGGAGGGTTGTTGGCTGTTTTTACGACGTCTGAGCCAGTTGTCGTTTCTCTTGCTGAAGCAAGTCACGTATAAACACCGATGCCGTTCTCGTGTCTTTGACACTTTGGGTTATACGATGAACGACAATCTGTATTTACGAGTGCATCTGCCTGCACGAATATTTTTCATCCATTTGGAAGTTGTGCAGGGATATATTTGACGATTTAAAATCGTTTTCCATACAAAATCTATATCTATTCACTTATTTTTACAACTCAACGTGAAAAATGAATATTCGTGTATTTTTATCGATCGTTTTTCTTTGCAATAGGCCATGTGAATTGTTTTACGAAATATGTTTTTTTTTTTTTCACGTATGAAAAATTTATTCAAGCAATATATAAAATAAAAAAAAAAAAGCAGCTTGCAGTCTTTTATTTTATATTTTTTTTTCGCAGTCTGTGAGATTTTTTATCGAGGCACTGATTAGTATAAATGTCTTTTATTTTCTTATTTATTCATATTGTCTCTTATATTTATTTATTTCACTTGTGCCTATTTGGCAAGTACTATTCAAATTTTCTTCGTTCACATATGTATTTGTATATGTGAGTGTGTTTGCAACGGCGACAAATCGAAAGTGCGTCACGCGTCATGGACGCCGGCGTACTGACTGTGGAAGCCTGCACGAACTAAGTTAAAGGGCTTTCCACCCAGCGTTGTCGCTTTCTCTATATCACCCTCTCTCGCTTGTTCTCTTGCACTGAGTCAGCCACCCCTCGGTATATTGTACGCGACTGCGCTGTGTAACAGCCCTTGTGTATATATCCGCATGGCTCCAACGCGAGCATGGAACCACACATATCAGTAGAGAGACACGTGTAGACAAAAAAAAAAGGAAAGAAAAGAAAAAAGAAAAAAAATTCCCGACGACTCTCATCGTATTTTTATCTTTGTCATTTTTTTCTTTCGAATTTCCAGATCCCTTTTTAACCGAGAGATGATGGAACGTATTACATCCAACGGTCTCTACATTTCTACATTGCTATAATGCTAGCTTCAATATATATATATACATATATACATATATGATGTACGTATATCCCAACGCGCAGAATGTTCGTGCAATGACGACTCCGCGATACTCGACATAATCTCATTTTGTTTGTAACAAGTGCCAACATCGAATAAATTCATAACCGTTCTCTGCGATTTTGTGTGCGAAATATATAGATATATACACGCAATAACACACTGCAACAATCGTGCTGTATAGCTAATCCGCTTTACAGGCTTTTCCGAAACTGATTAGGGTCGCGTTAGTGCGAGAAAGGGTGCGATGGCCGCATGCCGGAAGCGCGATCGCGAGAGAACCGAGAGTATATACATTTATACACATATACTTATAGGTATACCGTACATACACTGAGTATATGTACGGACACCATGTGTATATGTATTGGTGTTTATGTATAGAGAAGGAATTCACGTTCCGAGAATTTCCCTAAGCGGATTGTTCGCTTCGAACGGTGTATATACCCTTCCTATATTTACCATTAGGGCTTGCGGAAACTCGTTCCGCCTTGGGCTTGGGCTTTTCACCTCTTGCCTGTTACCCACCATCATCATATACCCAGTGTCTACCTCAACCATTTCCGTACACACACGCACTCACACACTGATATTCCTAGAAGCAGCTATTTCTTCGCTCTGTACTATACTGGCTTTATCCTATACGCCAACTAAGCTTTTTTCCAGCACTTTATATATCATTTTCAATCCCTTATATATACATACACATATATATATAAATATAAGTATGGTTGGTGCCAATGGGGAGTTTGTTCATGAGGGAATAAAACTGTGGGACAAAATGAGCTACGATAATATGCATTTTTAAATATTTTTGTTTGCTGTAGCATAAACAACGTCATCTTCGTTTTTCTTTTTTTTTTTTTTTCTTTATTACGTTTTAGTTACTTTCGGGCGTAATCTCCCGTCTAATTTTGTTTCTTAGCAGTGAAGGTGAATATATTTTATCGGAGAAATGTTCGCTACGCATGGCGGTATATTTCATATTCGGATTATTTATCGATGAGACCTTGTATTTATATTATTAAAATCGGTTGTATTATCGCTAGATAATTGATCAGTCACGAATAGTAACTTAAAAGTTCCCAGACACATCTTAAATGGGATACACTTGAACTTACGGATAATTCTCGTTTTTATTAATAGACTTTTAAATTTTAATCTTGAAATTTTTTTTTTTTTTTTCCCTATCGCTCTTGAAACTACGCAATATTACACAAACATCTTATCAATATGTTGGTGGGTGTATACGCATATACGAATGTATATTACATTCACGAAGCAGATTGAAATATGTCACGTTTATTTTGAAATATGCGTAGGTACTTACACTTTCTCTTGTGTATATACAAATGATTCACTGAATGCATGTTACAATTCTGTCAATATTTTCATGGGGAAAGTGAAAAAAGAAAAAAGAAATAAAAGTAAATAAAATAAATAGAACGAAAGAAACGTCTGTGTGTCGTTAAATTGAATGTGTAGGCTGATGTGTGAGTGTCAAAGGGAATGTTACGCAATGAGGGTTTGATGGACAGTGAAGAGGAAGGAAACGGCGTAAATTTCCGATTCACCCAACAGGGCGAATTGCAAAGAAAAGACGAAAAAAATAAAAAAAAAAAAAGAGAAACGAGATAAAAAAATATAATAATGAGCATACGCAATGGGTAGCGATGGGTCAGTGATAAATGTTAATCCTTTTTATTCACATATATTTTGGACTCATCATTGTGTTCTATTTCCCTTCGAGATGGTGAAAGTATATACAATTACGTAAGGGATGAACTGGTGGTATAAATACATATATATATATGGTGAAATACGTTGAATAAAAAGGGATAGGTGTGTCGTAGAATATATTTAGGGTCTGCTTCTCATGTTCCCCTTTTATTTTTCATATCGACGAATAGGTGTACATACATACATATGTATGTATGCGTATATATGAGATACCTTTTTTCACCCTGCCATTAATGGTCATTAATTAAAGTGACTAAACTCACCATCAAGTTACATTTAACCGCAGTGAAATTTTTTTTTTTTTTGAAGGCTGAAACATGACCATGTTACATGTTTGGTAACCTGATTCATGTGGATTTTGTCTGTATTTGTATATGAATATTCTCGATTTAGTTAACTGACCAAAGATATATATGTATAGGAGTGGTACAAATATATACATATATAAATTTATATACATTGGAAAAGAACGACGGGGGTTGGCAGGGGATGGCGAATGGGCAGTGGTAGGTTTCTCTCGTTGTGAGAGTACGCTTTAATTTATTGAAAGCTTCGCATTTCGACTGGTCTCGTCCGCGCACAGGAAACGGAAGCAGCGCGATAAGCCATCGACGGGCATTGATAAATGCATTTCAATTTACGTAGCTGTTTATTCTTTTATTTTTATTTTTCATCTGTCACTCAATATTCTTTATATAACTTTATAATTAAATATCGTTGATAAAATAATGAAATATTACTTTTTTCTTTGTTAAATAAAAAAGACTCTCAAGTATTCTCAGAGTATATAATATATTTTTCTCTTTTACAATACCGTGTCCGCCATTGTGTTGTCGGGTTCTTTGTAATTATAATTTGTAATAGTCAAACGAATAGAATTTATTTTCCGCTGAATAATGAAAGATGGAATTTGTAATTAACATTTGGTTTCTCAGTTGGTGGGCATTACGTTCGATAATTCCAAAGCTGCGAATATTCAAACAGTCATTAAACAAGTGTCTGGAGTCGTAATTACAAAGTGAAGACATTTAAATCGCGTACTTGGTTAAAATTGATATAATGAATACTGTATGCTCGTTCATTTTATTTCTTCAAATGTGTTGTAATAAAACTTGATAAATGTAATATAATTATTGTTTACATATTGTATGGAACAGATTGTGTGTGTATATGAAACGTATATTAAACTCGATTTATACCGATAGTATATCTGAAAATAATTGAATTCATTTGCGTAAAATATTTTAAATGAGATGAGTATATGATTTGACATAATATATAGATAAGCACATGAGTATGAGAGC
>CAJUYH010000438.1:29335-67220 GCA_910591685.1 Galerucella tenella | reverse complement strand
TTTTTTTTTTCTGACAATTCAAAGTAACTTAAGTGATATTGCTGAAATCACAGATACAAATTCACGCGCACACAATAATATGAAAACAAAATAACATTTCATATGAACAATTATGATTTTACTGTATTTCAATTCGAAATATTATTTCGAAAATCAATATCATATGTATTCAACCCATAGATCTTAAGATGCAGAACAAAGTAAAAGGAAAATGTACACCCATACTTAAATATAAACAAATATATTTGCAAAAGTATTTAGATTATTCACAAATAATAATTATACTTAATCGAATGGGATGTTTATTTCTTTTTTCAATTGTCACCATCAGCATTGTCATCATCATTAATATTATTCATTGTATAATTCAATGAATGTGAAAGGTCCATATATATTGGCTTGAATATTCGTTTTTTAATGTCATTGAGAGTAAACGACTGTTAATATCGAGCGACTGCCAATTATTTAGAAAGACTATATGAAATGTCACCAGATTAATTAACGAGTGAATTTTACCCAACTACATCATGTCATTTGAGTTGTAATCAATTTTCAACTGTAGTAAGATATATTATAGGATAATTGATAATTTTATTAATGGGCGTGTTATTTATCGCAATATAATAACAAAAAAAAGATGAGATAGGCACATTAAGGTATGTCTATAACGATCTTTTCATTATTTACAAATGCCTAAGATATAAGTAGCTATTGATATTTTTGTTTTAGGTTTATTGAATAATGATATTATTTGTAAAGCAAATTAACACAATAATTGAATAAATACGATGTCAGGTCTGGTGTGTGCGTGTGAGTGAGAGAAAAGTGTACTCTATTGGAATACTGTCGATTTGGTCAATCCAATAAAAAAAAAAGTATGGAAAAACGAAAAAAAAATTGGTCTCAAGTGTGTAATGAATCGATTATTATTTATTATATCAAATATTTTCATTCCTCTTGTATCACCTTAATTTAATTATTACGTTGTATAGATAATGCTCAATAAGTTAAATATATATATATATATGCCTATATCGACTCGAAATATATGAGACAACAGACTCTTGTTATTTTTACGGAGACAAAATATTATTTAACAGATAAACTTTTGGGATTCCGATGTAACTCTATGACGAAAAATTGTAATACACACATTTTTTTCACATTGATATGTATATATACATACACACATTGATACATGCATATGCATATATATTACGTGTAATGATGAGACATCGAGAACGTGTCAATAACCGACAGAAATAAAGTAGACAGTAAAATTTAATACTTGTTTTTTTGCATTATTCAATTTTAAAAATAAAAAAAAACATCACGTTAGTAATAGTACAATAATTTAGTTGCGTCTCTGTTATCAGTATATTTTTGGATTTTACTATAAAACAGAAGATTATTTATTTATATATATATATATATATATATATATATATATTGATATGAAGAATTAAATAACAGGACTAAAAATTATTCACAAATAAAAAATCAACACTCGGATAAATTAATCGCTTGACTTTTGATGAGAAAAAAAAAGGTGCGTTATTATCAACATACCGTTATAATCCTTGAAGCATATAACATTTAAACATTGGCGAGAGACGTATACATATATAAAATAGCGTCAACATAATATCCGTTAAACATAGAGAAAAAAAAAAGTCACTGACAAGGAAAATAACGTCGATAAATGATTATTTTTGCGACTCGATTTCTTCATTATTCAAAATCGTTGTCAATTTCACCACATGGCAAAATTGATACCACGCCCGCTGCTGCAACACTTGCTGAATAGACATCCGGATCGAACCAGCCAATCGATGACTGCAAGAAGATATTTTTGGTTTTATATATGGACACTGCACATTCTCAATACAGCATTTCATATGTTATTCATTAGTTTTCCAACAAATAGTTATTAAATATGTGAATACAGTTGTTTTATTTTGCAGTATTTTTGGGACAAGCCACATGCATCACACAAAACACATATATGTACACAGTGACGTTTATTGCTCCATTGAGAATAGAATAATCATGCTAAAAATTAAATATTATAATATAATGTAATAAATGAAGACAGAAATATTTATTATATTTATATCACAATATAATGACTAATCGCTACATCATCTCGTAGTTATGATTAATAAAAGTGTTCAACAACTCGTATTGCTGAAATAATTATTGGTTTGCAAACATATAAATATAAATATGCGTCTTAATATCAATCGACGCGTTTTAAAATAAATAATTAATTTATTGGTGCTTTAAAGAGTATTATACTTTATAATATGATTAAGTGCAACGCGATATATATGTTAAATTTTAAGACAATTTCATTTGGTTTTTTTGCTTTAAATCTTTGTATGCAGTTTGTACACTGCACCAATTGCTTACTCGCTTTAGCCTCAAAATAATATTAAATTGCTCACGTCAGGTACAGCCTTCATATTTTCATGCGCTTAAAATTGTATTTCATATGTATTTATATATATCATAGCCGTCTTTTTTTCTTAATTAATTTTCGAACTTAACTTCTATCACGATCAAACTGACACACAACATTAATACTCAGTCAGCATATTAGTGATCAAATACAAAGCTATATCAATTATAATTTTTTTTTTCAAGTTAAACATAAACTCGACAACAGATATTGAACGATAAAAAAAAACATATATATGTATATAATACGGAAAACAACAAATAAAGCACAGGAGATTTTAGTATATATCACGATGAGATGATTATTATTTTAATATTGAGATTCAAATGGATAGAAGTATGACGATTGTTTCTTATGTTTGTTGTTGCTGTTGTTAATAATTTTATGAAGTGGATATTACCGCATGGGGAATCACATTTACCAAATTTTTGTTAATACAATCTTTGCTAACGCAATCTACCTTACGAATGATGTTTGGACACTCTTTTTGTATGCGCGCCCAATTAGCAGGGATCCGTTTAGCGTACGGACCTTTAGCACAAAGCAGCAAAAATTCGTACGTTAATTCTCTATCGCCTGAAATATAATATCATCAATAGCACCAAAGTACTTACAAAATAAATAAATAATTGAGTAATAACGATATAACCTTTTATTTTATTGTGCGATGAATTTTTTTCCTCAATTTTGGGCTGTATCAATGACTTAAAAGTCTCTTCACTCTCAGAAGTTGTATTACTTTCAATGCTTGTTTCTCTTCTAATCACGTTTCCAGATAAATTCTGTTCCTGCAGATTTGACGGAGTGATCGATGATTGGGGAAATGTTGTTGGTGCCTCTTCAGCAAAGCCAAAATATTCAATACCACTTGCAAATTGATCTGTATCATCATACCGTGAAAAGTGTTCATCTAGAACTAATTTTGCTGTTCGTACGAGATTCAAATTGCAACCAGTTATTTTCAATGAATGATTTCCCACAGTAACAGTGTGTTTATATTCGCCAATGCTAGCGTCATTGGTTGATAAACTGTGGAGCAATGTTGAAGAGCGCAAATGAGACGTGTGTAATTGCTGTTGATGAAGACGATTAATTTCGTCTGATTCGCTGCTGTTCAACGATGAACTGGAGCCTCCAGTGCCTCCCTTGTCTACACCAGCCTGGCCTAATCGTATCGGAGATGCATTTCGTTGTATCGTTTCTTTAATCAAATCTTTTGCGTAACTGGATATAAAATAAAATGAAATATATTAAATATATTCACTGTATTGTCATGGCTAATGATTTTTACTCACTGTATTTTGTCCTCAGAACTACCCGTAATTTGGACAAGTCGTTCTTTTGCTCCAGGATTCACTGTAAATATATATATTCAATATACAAAATAGAAAATATAATATTATGAAACACGTAATTATAAGCATGTGAATATTTCGTGGCGCAATTCGCCAAGCATATCTGTTAGAATTCAATTTGTTGCAGTAACAATTTGTCATGCATTTAATTATTGTCATCAAGATGGAAAATTTATTCTCACGCCAGTGCTGGTTAATAGCCATTTATTATTATTTTTTCGTTCGTGTAAATAATGGATGGTAACATTTAAAACTTTCATTGCGCATTAATAAAATCTTTGTCATTGATGCAGTTAGGATTGTCAATTAAATGTTTTTTTTTTTGTTTTTCACTAATACGTTATTATTGTTGTTGCGAGTTTTTTTCTTTTTGTTTGCATTTTTTTTTTGCATTTCATTACCTCTCTGGAAGGAGATGATCGTCTCGCTGAGTTCTTCAATCATATGAACTCGTCTCCCCTTTATTCCCATCACTGTTTCACCGTGCAAATGATATTCATAATACAAGACACATCCATTTTTTTTTCTCTTATCGCAAATAATAATCTAACGTTTCTAATAATTTTTATCTTCTACAGTTTACCATAAATAAAATGATGACAAAAATATATCTCACCTTTTCCCGAATCACTATTGCGAATAACAACTTCGTCTTTGCAATAATTTTTACCAGGGATGCGAGTGGGTTTGGGAAACTTTCCGCTGTTTTTAATGACTTCACCGGCATTGAGTATTGGCGGTGATTGAACCGTATTCAAACCAATCAAAGGCGTTCCCAATGTTGGGGTTGGTATCGCTTCTAATACATGAACATCTGGCTGCTTATATAACAATAAAAAAAGAAATTATATCATAATAGTTATTTGCCTTATTTTTGTATAATTTAAATACTCACATCGTCTATATCCGCCAGTTTCGATGAATAATAAGCGTCCATTGAATCATTGTGACGCCATTGTTTAGCTCTCAATTCAATGAGTTCCAGCAAATGAATCCTGGTCGTTAAATCGAGTCTATCATCTTGGCTTCCATTTCGTATTGCTACAAATGCTCTATCCAGTTGATCTACACATTATAACATTCAATAAACAATAAATAATCCATCATTTGTTATATTTTAAATAGTAATAAAACACGAATGAATAAAAAAATACCTTTGTACACAGCTTCAAACTGATGAGCGCATTGTTTCAAAGTATTACACATGGTAATAATATTTTGTTGAAGTGACGGATCATGGTAACCATTCGTTAAATTTGAAGTGACATTATCAATTAGTGATACTAAATCCTCGACTATGTACAAACAATTGCGATTAGTAAATAATTTGTATCGATACATTCATCGTTTGATATACAAACGTATGACACACTTAATAATTTTATAAATATAATATTTCATTACCTGTCGTTATTCGTCCGTCAATTGTTGAATGCCGCTGATTGAGTTTCAGAGGTCGTGGCTTTTCATGTTTTTTAATTGTCCTTGGCCTCGGTGTGAGCTGTGTACTGGCCATTTTGGAATCTTAAATCAAAACATAAAGAGAAAACAATGAAGAATATTGTCAAATCCGTCAGGTATGACTAACCAGCTCACACTCTGCGTATATGGAATGGTTCTCAATTGTGTTATTATAATATAGCAAAATAACTTGCCCAACACTTTCGTATTTATTTGTGCATGTATGGAATTGCGCATTATTTCTAGGATATGTATTGGATATTCGTATGAGGGATAAAAATAATATTAAATTATGAGAATTATTCTATCGTTCTGAACAATAATTATGTGTAAATTTACCAATTCTTTGTGAAAGACTGTTGTGATGATATCTTTGAACGTATATGTGAGGCGGTTATGTAGACCTCACTGTGTATTGACGAATAGACACTAAAATAATGGCAACACAAGAAATGGAAAACCCTAGCACTAGAGATTTTACCTATATTAACCTAATTTGTATATACATATATATACAATATAGATGTGTTGGTTTCTGGGGCATGACGAGTTTTATTTAAAATGATATATTGGTAACAGTTTTGAGTAATAAATGGTATTTATGTACACAGGTACTTAATTTTTTTTAGAAATAATATTATTACTTCCTAGCTGAAGAATTTATGCGGGAACTTAATATATCTTTTCACTTCTTATAAATTTGTGTTTCTCATCACAAGTATATATTTTTTTTAATTCTTTTGTTCATACAATTGACAATGAGTTTTAAAGTAGATTACGTTGAAATTTACCTTCAGGATATTTAAGGTACTTTTCGCTTTCACAATTTAATAAAAAAAAAATTACGTAATAATTATAATCACTGCGCAATATGTGATTAAAGACCAACGGGTGAATGGATAATAAATTCAAGTGAAACGTTTCTTCTTAGAACCTGTAAAATTAAATACATATATATAATTATTAAATAAACAGATTATACAAATATAAAAATTGGATTAAAAAACAAAATAAATATTCTTAATGTCATACGTTTCTTGGCTTTATCTTTAGTACGCTTTCGTTTATTGCTTGGATTGGAGCCACTGAAGTTTGTCATCTCATCACCAAGTGTATTTAAAGTTGAAAATTGGCGATTGCGATGTTTCTCTTGTTTAGTTACAGGCAAACGTGTCATATAATTCTCTTCATATTCAATTTTTCGTTTATTTTCACGACCCCAACCCATTTTCTTTTCACCGCCCTGACTATCTTCAATTGGCGCATCAAGATATTCCTCTTTTAATTCACGTAAAATGGCATTTGAAACTGCACGTTTGCGTGTTCGTTCACCGGCTTTTTGTATTTTTTCCGAAGTTGTCTCATCACCATCTAAAATGCAAAATAGTTTCAAACAATTAATAATTATACCAACACAAAATTAATAACAAATGAATAATACCATAATGAACAGCAGCGAGTTTTGGCGGTGCATAAATGCCAGATTTTCGTAATTTCTTTGCATTGCTATTTTTCTCTTCGTCACTATCAGTATCATTGTCATTATCATCTTCAATTTTTGTCACAAATGCATCGGGATTTGCTTTGAAACTTGCCAAATTCATATCGCCTGTGGTGCCACCCATCACTGTGCTCTTCACCAATTTATCAATTTGATACTTCAATTTGTAATCAACTGGACGAATTTTCTCCAGGACAGTTCGGATTTCAACTAAACGACCGATTGACGGGTGCCCGTCAATCTGTTCGCCCGAACTCTTTCTCAACACGACATATGTGAGGTTGATGAGGTACGACAGCAGCATATGATACTTAACCTCTAAAAAACTCAATCCCTTTGCCGTAGATATTTCACCATTTTTTACTCGTGTCAACATCATGTCTGTCAATTGATTTACTCGAACAACATTTGCATTCATCTCTTCGAGCAATTGAATTGCCTGTGGCAAATCTTTTTGCTCCATCTCATCAATAGCCTAAAAAATTTTTATTCACTCGATTATTGTGTGCAGCAATTGAACTAAATATTCCTTAAATGTATGCAATTCCTGCTTTTAAACAGAATATCAAGGAGACTTCAACACTTTCCTTTGCAATTCGCCAATTAAACAATGGATGATACAACCCAATCACAGTAAAAAAAAAAAAATAAAGAGGATCATAACATTAAATCTCTAATTCTTCATATTCCCAAAGTATATACAAATAACCATTTTGTATCATTGTCTTTTTTTACATTGAATAAGTCGTAAAATTCAAATGGAAAATACACCACTCACCTGTACCATTGTTTAAACTATAAATTGAAAACTAAATACATTTCCCACGTGGAGACAATATTTTTCAATGAACTTTATGTATACACAATTTAACAGAAACACCAGTCATATACATACTGACACGCTGAATCGACTCACGTAGTCAATGTATCAATTTCCGATTGGAATATTTGAAATGACGCGGGAAATATTTGTGATATGGGGATAATGGAAAAATAAGAGAAAAAAAGGCGCGAGAAAGTAAGGGAAAACACGCATGCATAAATTTTACATACATGTATATATATAGATGATAGCCAATGAGAGTTGTATAAACATAGGATTGGATGATTGTGATTGGCTGAACTGTCGCCAAGCAAAGTGCGCCGGACAAATAGGCTACGAGCATTGCCCTCTTACCCAACGGTCTATGAGAATTCAGGTTTCACTGATACTGTGATACTCCCCTACTTGTCACACTCACACAACATACGTATATATATAAATCGTGAATTGTGTGAACCTGTGTGTCGGACCTGAGGATACAGCCATTTGCCTCATGTGTAGCGATTCGTGAATGTGGTACAAAAGCTATAACAAACATTCAATCATACACGATATTATTCTTCATTTTTCATCTACGACTGTGCGGGGGTATACCCGAAACAATTCGTCAAAATAACGCGACGGAAAAGGATGATACACTCGGGACGGACGAGGCTCGAGGTGAGTGAATAATTTTAATTAACATTGAATAATAATATATAGGTATTGGGTATGAAAAATGAGTAATGGAAAAATCAAAAAAATATATATACCTATATAAAATAATATAAAAGAGAGGAAAAAGAAAAATAATAATAAGTTTGTTGTGTGTAACTATGCGCGCGCAATCATTTTAGGGCTCCCAATGTTGTTGTCATCATTGTCATCCAGACCAAACAGCTGATTTCCCCACTGTCACAATCATAAATCCCAATGCAAACACAATAAATCAATTGTTTATTATACATTTAATTGTATATGAGTAGCAGTCGCGCATGATCAAATAGCAATATCATTTAGCTATTCACATGGATACAAATATTTATTTTTAAATATCAAATCCCTTTTTGTATCATACATCTATTTGTCCACCATTGACCTATTCAATTCATCTACTCTCTTTGTTCTCTGTATCATCATGGAATTTTATACCTATATATTTATCCATTTAAATAGCGTATAGAATAATATCGCAATGTTTTATTTATTTATCACAGTCATTATAATCTTGTTATTGTTGGCAAACGTCACAAATGTAATATCATTAAAGTTACTGTGTATTTTTTTTCCTTTTCTTTTCTTTTTTTCTTGTTTTTTTTTTTTTTTTTTTTTGGTCGCGTTGCGGTATTTTCGGTAATCTTTTTCATCATTCCGCGCGTTCTTTGTTGTTCTGTCTTTCTCTATTTACTCAGTTTTCGTTCATTCACCCGTGTGCAGTCTGCGCCGAATATTTCTTCTTATTTTTCTTTTCTCCACTGCTCTACCGCTGTTGCTGCTGCTGCTACTACTACGTCTACAAATACTATTGATACACGGCGGTTTATTTATTTTCACGTTTGTATAGAGAAAGATTAACGTATTTCCAAATAGTAAATTTAGAAGATTATTTCGGGTGTGTGTTTTAGAAGAAAATAATACGTGTAGGATTGTGTGAAAGTTTGGAGATCGATGAAAGAGGGGAACAATTAATGACGAATAATCAGTGGTGGAAACAAGAATATCCTCATTATAAACATTATAACCGTCATTATTATCACCCTCATCATCATCATCATTATCATCATCATCATCATCATCATCATCACCACCATCATCATCAATATCACCAGCATTATTATCACCATCAGAGCGATTGTTATACACCACAAATGCTTGTTCATATTCCCATGAGTAATGTGAAACAATCTTATATGCAGGTTGGTAGTTTTAATCTGTCTACAACGCACATCCTCCCGCTTTATTCTATATCTGATCTCTTCTTTATATTCGAATGATCAATATACGTCCAAATAAATTGTGTATTATCTATTTATTCCCGACATATTTACAAATAGATTGAAAGAAAAAGGCCAATTATTTATTTTAGCTGACATGGGTATTTCATGATGATGAAGCGCAAATAAATAAAAAACTGCCAAAGGAATTATTACTTAGGATTCTGTCATATCTTGATGTAGTGTCACTATGCAGATGTGCACAAGTGAGCAAAGCCTGGAATGTCTTGGCATTGGACGGTTCAAATTGGCAGCGAATAGATTTATTCGATTTTCAACGAGACGTCGAGGTAGGACAATAATCAATTATTAAGACAAAGCAGCAAAATGAAAAATTACATGAAATAAACTCAATGTGTTCCAATACACATATATATATATATATAAATGTATCAATTGCTGTTTTATATTTATTATTATTACACCATTAAGGGACCAGTAATAGAAAATATATCAAGACGCTGCGGCGGTTTTCTTCGTCAACTGTCACTGCGTGGCTGCCAAAGTATTGGCAACAATTCAATGAGAACTCTTGCACAATCCTGTACAAACATAGAGGAATTGAACTTGAGTCAATGTAAAAAAATATCGGACGCAACATGTGCAGCATTGAGCAATCATTGTCCAAAATTGCAGCGTCTGAATTTGGACTCGTGTCCAGAGATCACTGATCTCGCATTAAAAGACATTTCACATGGCTGTCAACTATTAACACATATTAATCTGTCATGGTGCAAATTATTAACTGACAATGGGGTGGAAGCATTGGCACGTGGGTGTCCGGAATTGCGAAGTTTTCTCAGCAAAGGATGTCGACAGTTGACTGATCGAGCTATCAAGTGCCTCGCTCGTTACTGCCCAAATCTTGAAGCAATCAATCTTCATGAGTGCCGAGTAAGGGCAGATTGTTCATGTTTCTTATTGTTAATACAATAAAATTATAAAAATAACAATATGGTGTTTGATATTTATTAAATTTTTTTTCTGCAGAATATATCTGATGACGCGGTGCGTGAATTGGGCGAAAAATGTCCACGGCTACACTACGTTTGCCTGTCCAATTGTTCGAATTTAACGGATGCGTCATTGGTCACATTAGCACAACACTGTCCCCTACTAAGTATCCTCGAATGTTCCGCATGTACTCACTTCACTGATGCTGGCTTTCAAGCTCTTGCGCGAGTAAGCTCAATATCAATGCTAGACAAGATGAGAGAAAAAAAAAATTGAATAAACAAATTGGAGATAAATGGGAATTTATTAACAATAAAATTGGTTTTCATCAAAGGCTTTGGGTTCGTTGTTTGACCATTTTTGTTTATAGAATTGCAGGCTATTGGAGAAAATGGATTTGGAGGAGTGCACACTTATCACCGATGCTACTCTTATTCATTTGGCAATGGGTTGTCCGCGTTTGGAAAAGCTTGTAAATATAATAAAATTATTACTCATTAAATATATTACATATTATTGTTTCATATTTTTTGTATATTTGTAGAGTTTATCTCACTGTGAATTAATTACTGATGAGGGAATTAGACAACTTGCATTGTCGCCATGTGCGTCTGAAAATCTGGCCGTTTTGGAGCTCGATAATTGCCCACTTATTACAGACGCAAGTTTGGATCATTTGTTGCAAGCGTGTCATAATCTCGAACGAATTGAGCTTTATGATTGTCAATTGATTACTCGATCTGGTATACGTAGACTCAGGGTAATTTTTAATTATTAATTATTGTTATATATTGATGCAATCTATCATTAAGTATATTTGTTTGTTATTTATTTTATTATTACTCCGGGGTATTCCAGACTCACCTACCAAACATCAAAGTGCACGCTTATTTTGCTCCAATGACACCTCCGCCAAGCGCCGGAGCATCGCGACAACGTTACTGTCGCTGCTGTGTGATCCTATGATTTAACATTTAATCAACCTTCGAGTGAATTCGGCCATTGTATTTCGCCATCGAGATTTTCACTCGATAATCAGGTTGAAATACCGTATACCGTTTTATGTTCAAACGGATAATGAAGTTTTAGATGATATTTTGGGATTTAAAGATCATGGAAACCCTGAACAAACAAAAAAAAATTTTGAATCTATATATAGATTTGTTTTATCGGCTAAAAATATTCACCGATATGTCCTTTCGCGAGGCCGGTGATATCTCGAGATCTCTGATATTCATAGTTCGAAGTTATCAAGGCATCATTTTTTTTATATATGATGTTTTTTCATTGACAATTTATTGTTTCACCGTGTGACATACGAGAACCAGGAGAATACAGACTGACAAAATAATCAAACCTTTCTAAACTGAATTAGGTTTATAAACACACAATTAATGAAAACTCGGAAAATGAAAGAAGAAAAAAACACCATTTTTTCATTGGGGATAATTTTCCAAAAGCCACAATTTCATTTATAATGTGCGTTTGTATTTGTATTTTTTATCTTTGTTTGTTTATTGTTCATGAACAATTAATTAATTTCCGTGAGGTCATATAAAGCGCGCGCGATTGCAGGATATAGGACTATCGGAGATGATACAAAAAAAAATGTATCCTGTGAAAATAAACCGGCATTAACATTCAGGGATTTAATAAAAACCAAAACAGTGTGTGAATCCATAACAAAATTTTGTGTGTACCTGTATGTTGTCAGGTACAATTTTATCGGATTACTGACACAATAGTTATTATTATTTTTCTTGTTTCAAAAACATGCCGTACTCTCAAGAAATGAGTTATGCAGACAAATGGAAGTGAGGCAAATGCGCGATAAGAGCGCGCAAATCAATTCTAATTTTTTGTAGGATATAAGAACACGTATCGCCTAGATTTAATATTAGATGTAACATGAATTGGAAAAAAAAAACAACAATAGAAATTCAATGACGCGAAAGAGGGTGTCGATAGTTATTAAAAAAAAAAAAAAGCAAATATAAGATATGTTTTATACGCCACATGTCGTTATTAGCCGAACGTATGTTAACAATCGTCTACTATCATTGTAATAGCAAGTACGTATGTATGTTAATGTTGGTGAGTCCGCCAAGGTCTATAAAAACGTACCTGAAGTCGTTTAAAATGTTTATTCGACTAATATACGTTTAAATGAACCACAATTACGCAATTCGAGAGTTGTTGCGTATGATACCGTAACTATAATGTTTCTAATGATGCTAACCCTGTGGGTGTATGGTGGTTTATTGTCTAGGGAAATGAGGCGAAAGTCCGTTAGTGACGTGAAAATGTGATGGATCAAGTGTTTGGCTGTGCAGTAGCTTAGTATGAAGAGATTGAGATGGTGAAGAAGTTAATGAAAAATAAGATTATTATTCCAATTCATTCTTTAAATAATATTCTGCTGTATTATTTTCACAATGAATTCAAATAAATATCGAATTTTCATTGCTTCAATAAGCTGCAATGTACCATGTATATATTTTCATTAATGTATATGAAGAATAAAATAAATTCACGATAAAAAATAATGCATTATTTTTTATGTGTTTGTGTGTTTATTTATATATTATAGATGACGTGCTCGTTGGAAAAATTGATCGCATTGCCACCCAATATTCAAGATCAATATATTTGCAAAAATTATATATTCAAGTTGTAGTCAAATTAGTTTACAAGGACTGCATATTGATCAGATAATTCACCTGGAGTTAATACACACCCACCCATTCTCACTTGTATAATTATAGAGGAGACATTTGAAAGAAACTCCGAAGGTTTTCACGTGTAAAGTACTTATTGCCAGTTGTATATTTGAATTTTCGCGCTTTTATACAAATTAGGTACAATCGCGCCATTATGTTTGCAGAATTACCACTACACACAACTTGCAATATGCTGGTGGTGTAATGGAGGGGAATGAAAGCCGGAAATACCCGAGGTATATTCTCTCTTGTCGGTTTGACTATACACAACTCATGTAAACACAGACGCCAGCAGCAGTGCTTTGGTTCTTGGCGCAACTTCAACGTCTTCAGCGAGCAGGTAGCCGACACAGCCTGTTAATACATCTAACCTACATTCTGTATTGTTTGTTGTTATAGTTGAAATAGCAAATCTACGATGAGTAAATATAAAAGGAAAGAATCCTCAAATGAGGATAGTGACAGTGAAGAGGAACGGCGCGAAAAGGATATTAAAGAGAGAGATGAATTTGCAAATCGTTTGAAAGCTAAAGATGAATCGAGAACGAGAAAAGTTGCTGTACCGGTGGGTTCTGGTGCAGCTGAAGCTGCAAAACGATTGAAAATAATGGAAATAGATTCGCGTGAAAGACTTGTACCAAAATTGCGAGTGGAATCACGTCGGCAATATTTAGAAAAACGTAAAGAAGACAAAGTCGCTGAATTAGAAGCTGATATTATTGATGATGAATATTTGTTTGATGAGACATTATTAACTGAACGTGAACGAAAAGAAAGACAGCATAAAAAGCAATTATTGCAGCTTGCAGTTGAACATGAAAGAGCACGTGAGCTTGAACGCATTCAGCGTTATCATATGCCATTGGAAAAAGGTAAAGTTGAAACGGAACCTGACAAATTCGAAAATGAAGCGCCACAATCGGAACAGAGTAAATGGGAATCGCAACAAATGACCTCAGCTGTATTTAAATTCGGTGCACAAAATCGTAAACATGAGCACGATCATGAATTATTATTGGACGATGAAATTGAATTTATTCAAGCTTTACGTGTACCAGGCACTGAAGAAAATCAACGTTTACAGCCGCCATTAGAAGTTGAGGAGAAAAAAGTATTGACGACAATTGAGGAAACGAAAAAGAGTTTGCCAATATATCAATTTAGAAAAGAATTAGTAGAAGCAATTAAAGACAATCAAGTATTGATAATTGAAGGTGAGACGGGTTCAGGTAAAACCACACAAATTCCACAATATTTACATGAGGCAGGATTTACGAGAGACGGTAAAATAATTGGTTGTACGCAACCGAGACGAGTGGCTGCAATGTCAGTTGCTGCTAGAGTTGCACACGAAATGGCTGTGAAGCTTGGCAATGAAGTTGGCTATGCAATTCGTTTTGAAGATTGCACATCGCACCGTACAATAATTAAATATATGACTGACGGTACACTTCATCGTGAATTCCTCAGTGAACCTGATCTCGAATCATACAGCGTAATAATAATTGATGAGGCGCACGAACGTACACTTCACACCGACATTCTTTTTGGTCTTGTTAAAGACATAACGCGTTTCCGATTGGATTTAAAACTCCTCATATCATCAGCAACACTTGACGCCGATAAATTTAGTACTTTTTTTGACAATGCACCGGTATTTCGTATTCCTGGACGACGTTTTCAAGTTGATATTTATTATACAAAAGCACCTGAAGCGGATTACATTGATGCGTGTGTTGTATCTATTCTTCAAATACACGCGACACAACCACGGGGTGATGTTCTTGTTTTTTTAACGGGTCAAGATGAAATTGAAACATGTCAGGAGATGTTGCAGGAGCGTGTACGCAGATTAGGGACAAAATTGAATGAATTAATTATACTTCCGGTTTATGCCAATTTACCGAGCGACATGCAAGCAAAAATATTTCAACCGACACCGCCTGGCGCGAGAAAAGTCGTTCTAGCCACTAATATCGCTGAGACATCATTGACTATCGACAATATTGTTTATGTAATTGATCCGGGTTTTGCCAAACAAAATAATTTTAATTCCCGTACGGGAATGGAAAGTCTAATGGTTGTTCCTATCAGTAAAGCATCAGCGAATCAACGAGCGGGTCGTGCTGGTCGTGTTGCACCTGGTAAATGTTTTAGATTATACACTGCGTGGGCATATAAACACGATTTAGAAGATAATACAGTACCGGAAATTCAACGAATCAATCTCGGCAATGCTGTATTGACATTAAAGGCATTAAATATAAATGATTTGGTACATTTCGATTTTTTGGATCCGCCTCCGCACGAGACACTTGTATTGGCATTGGAACAATTGTATGCTCTTGGTGCATTGAATCATCGTGGTGAATTGACAAAAATGGGCCGTAGAATGGCGGAATTTCCATTGGATCCAATGATGGCAAAGATGTTAATTGCTAGTGAAAAATATCGATGCTCCGAGGAGATTGCTACGATTGCAGCAATGCTTTCTGTTAATGGAGCGATATTTTATCGTCCTAAAGATAAAATTATTCACGCTGATACAGCGCGAAAAAACTTTCATGTACCTGGCGGTGATCATTTAACATTACTTAATGTTTATAATCAATGGCAACAAAGTGATTTTAGTACACATTGGTGTTATGAAAATTTTATTCAACATAAATCCATGAAGCGTGCGCGAGACGTTAGAGAGCAACTCGTTGGTTTGATGCAGCGAGTGGAAATGGAACTTGTGTCTGGCATATCGGATACAATTAATATAAGAAAAGCCATTACCGCCGGCTATTTTTATCATGTTGCGCGTTTATCTAAGGGTGGTCATTATAAAACAGCGAAACATAATCAAACAGTATCAATTCATCCAAATAGTTCATTATTCCAGGAGCTGCCTCGGTGGCTTCTCTATCACGAATTGGTATTTACAACAAAAGAATTCATGCGGCAAGTAACAGAAATTGATAGTAAATGGTTATTAGAAGTAGCACCGCATTATTACAAACCGCGCGAATTAGAGGATTCTACCAATAAAAAAATGCCAAAAGTGGTGGGACGAACTGCGCCTGACGGCACATAATCATATCTAATTTGTATAGTTTGTATGTATATATATATATATGTTTGTACAGATTTATTATTATAAATAAATCATTTATTGTAGTCGAAAAGACAATGTGTGTCACAGTATCTCATCTCATCAATGAATAAAATATTATGTTTGATATGGGATATAAAATTGAGAAAAGACAACGCCAATAGATTTTTTTTTTTTACATAACGCACATATGTATTATATTGTTTTTCAACATGATACAACAATATCTGTCTAAACTCAACGCCAATATATATATTTTATGTATTCAAATTATTCGTAAAACATGTTCATTTCCTGTCATTCGTTCTGTTATAATTATTACAAAAATTATATTCTCATTAACATTCAATCGAAAAATAGTTGATATTAATTTATACTTTGTTCTTTTTTTTTTTCGTTATTTAATGGAAGGCACAAATTATCAGTAAAATCTAGTTGGAATAATATTACTATCTTGTTTGATATGGTTCATTTATAAAAACGTTGAATTACGTTTTATTTGAATATACTTTAAATGCTCCTCATTTGACATAAAAATACATTTGATGTTCTTCTCACTATACTTTCTTATAAACCATCGCAAGATATGCATTTTTTTTTCTTTCATGGAATGAAATATACATTATAACGTTCTAAAATATATGGCGCGGTGGAATCATTAATATTGAAAACCGCAGTTATTTTCTATCAACAGCATGAAATATATCGACAATGATTTCTCATTTTTTTTTCTCTCTTGAATCCCGTTGCGCAGTAACAAAGAATAAATTGTATTGATAACCGTTACAAGTTATGGTCCCTCATATTTGCAATACAGTTGGAATTGTGAGAGTTTCGTTTTTCGTCTCATTCTGCCTGTCTACTAAAAATTATCGATTGAAGAATAAAAAAAAAATAATAAAATAAAATAATAACGATATAAAAAAATTATATTTAAATCTGGGCGGGCTCAACATAATTAGCCGGGAGCATTCCATGGCGTCCTGTTCGCTGAACAAGACCCGTCATCCAGCCTTCGTCAATCGCCGTGCAATTGACAATTAAATCGCCATCACAAAAACTAACTTCATCGACATCTTGCGCCTCGTAATCGTACAGCGCACGGTAAACTCGCTAATTAAAACAAATAATAATAATAACAAAAGAGAATGGAAATGGAAAATAAATGAAAATTCAAAATAAAAGTAAAGAGATAGGAGAAAAATAAAAATGTAAATGCTAATTATCAACGCACCAGTGAATTTGACGATTGTGGTGGAGTAACTTGTTGCTGCTGCGACTGTTGAGAGATATTATTGTTGTTAGTACTGGCTGGTGTTAAAGATCCATAATATTCATTGAGTGGATCAATATCGGCAACTGAACCGATTCTTCTTGCTGGTGGATTCGTCACTATGGAATGAAATTATTAAATATCAACGATGCCATTTTCAATTCTTATTAATACAAACAAAATGAAATAAACTCTACAACAATTCAATTGACAAATTACAGTATACAAATATCACAGTGCATCAATTAAAGCAACATAATGAACATATATAAAGCATTTTTGAAGCACCTGCACCCTTATCACTGGTGTAAATGACGGTAGTAGCCGCCTGTCTTGCTGAATATGGACTAGGTCTTGCTTCAGTCAATGGATCATAGTCAGAGATCCTACCGGGCATTGCACGTTGTATTGGACTAGCCGTTCTTACTGGCGTTGCGGGCGTTGATGGATTAGCATTCATTGCATTGCTGGCAGATGTTATTGTACCATCTGTATATTCTACATATTCTAGAGACAACAGAAGCAACACAAAAAAAATTCATGGGCGATTACATGATGAATTATGATAAAACAAATAAATCTATGAAGATCAAATGAATTATAAACTGTAAATAACAGAATGGATTTCATGCAAAGCATCCAAGCAAATATCTTTATTAGTTATCGTGATATTATGTAACATTGCAATTAAAAACAGAATATGCTTACCAATCTGTTCTCCATTTTCGCCTGTCATTGTTCTTTTTTGCTCCATTATCGCTTTTTTCTGAAGTTCACCGTGATACGCAACATTTGATATTATCTTGCTATTTTGTTTAATTCTCAATGTTTCAGGGTCATCAGCAACTTGGGTAAATTTGCCTTTAGCTTTTTCAAATTCCGCATGATATTTTACATTACTTTGAATTTTTGTGTTTTCAGCAATGCGTTTTAATTCCGGTGTCTCTGCCATTGTTGTGGCTTTTGCTTTTGGTATGTGGCTAAAATAAACAAAAAAAAAAAAATAAAAAAATTTGTACATTCATATTTCATTCAACTATATTTTTGGTTCGTCAATTTGTTTATAATATTGGTCATTGATATATGTCAATGTGTATAGTGCTTTTTTAAGCCGACTCTGTGCCAGTAAGCTTTACAGTTATGCACACGTAAAGAGAAGCCAAAGAAAATAATTCTGCTAATATTTTCGTTGCCGAGGACTTATAAGTAATTGACATTGCTTGCGATTCTCAAGTTAAAAGATAGATAAAAAAAATTTATATATTATATGTATGTGTATTTTGTGGCGAGCTTATCACAGAACAGTGTTAGATTTCTTCAATGTACTATTCCCTCGGCGCTCGTCAAATTAATTTTCGTCCCCGACACAAAAAAATTAATGCAATAACGCCGCATTAAATTCATACTGTCCAGACGTATTAAAAACTTGAATAATTCCATTTCACACGTATACTTACGCCTCGCAAAATGGTTGTTTATTGAATCCTTTGTAGGTTCGCATATTGAGGGTCATACCACAGCCTTGACATTTGAAACATTGTTTGTGCCATATCTAAAGAACAAACAATAAAGATATCAAAGTCAATCAATAATGAAAAAGTATCATGAAATTTAACTATATACTATTTTTATACATATCATCATCCACACAATTAATTTTCCGTATCTAACTATACATATTTCATTGTATATTTTCCTCCTTCCACTCCATAATTTCTATTGCCTAATCGTTTTATACCGCTTTAACATTATCCCTGCAGCATTAGATTAAATTATTATTATTTTTTTTTTCATTCCAAATTGAATTTCATATAAATAATATTTTGTTGGTTTTTTTCTCTTAATGGTATCTAATTATTAGGTTTGTTTAATATTTAAAGAAGTGTCCCTTGCCATGGCGAATAGTGGTGATTCAATGCCTCATTACTCTGCACGATTCCCCATTCATTCTTGACATCATTTACCGTGGCCGTGAGAGAAAGACTCGAGAGAGAATGTCCAACAAAGCAGAGTCATCATTCTCGCAATCCCACCCTTTTATATATATATATATATATATATATATTCATTTTTCTTTCGTATAATTTGCCTGCCAAATTATTAAATACAATTTCCCCATTGTGAATTTTTTTTCTGAATTATCGTATAGCAATGAATAAATAGATGAATATGAAGAATCATCATGAACAAAGGTCAATAAGTCGTTTTAAAAGGTTAACTGCTACTGTAAGTACCGGCAGCAGGAAAATCTCAATAGCGGATTTCTTTCCAGATGGGCATTTGAAGACAGCTATCCTGTCATAATTCAAATGAAACAACTGTGCAATCAATGGCAGCCAAAAAATATTTTATATAGGTTTATAGTAAAGTATAATGCGATGTGAAATAAACGATGAGGAGAATAAAAAAATAAATAAATTTACAACACCCACCTTGTCAAGACACTTGAGTTCCTCAATTGGATAAACCGTTTTTTCACACCGAGCACACGTCTTATTCATTTTTTTTTTTCTGTATCGTTTTACAGTCTACCTTTCGTGCTTTTCACTCGTTTCACTTGATTCAATTTCCTTATCTCTCGTCGATTTTTTTTTCTCTTGTTTTTTTTTTTTTTTTTTTTTTTCGTATTTGTTTCGCCAACGACGAAGTTCAATTCTGTCGCTTCGTGGTCCAATATTATTACCTCTTATTTATTTCACATTAAAACTTAATTATTAACAATGAATAAACATATATAGCACTTCAATTCTAATTGTGGAGGCACTTTATTTTGTAATAAAAAATTGAATTGATCTATGAAAAAGACGTGAGAAATATTATTATGTATGTACATACATATGAAATATATAACATATAAAAATGATGCTGCACAGTGCAACAAGTTTACAGGCTATACAGTTACTGCTGAATTGGTGCTATTGCTGCTGTACACATTATGCGGAGGCAAGCTGTACTACTTCAATCGCTTTTTCATTATTTCGAGGGAAATGAAAAATTTGGAGAGCTGACAGTGCATTCGCCGTCGTTTAATCGCAGTCAGTGGCGCTGCTCCTTTTCAACGTAGTTTATTTTTAACACTATATTCACAAGTGATGTACCATATGCCAACAAAACAGTTTTTATTAATACATAGTGATATAATATGCAACTCGCTTAATATAAATCTCTGTTTGGAAGTTTATTTTTCCATTATTCAAAATATTCGTCGAAATGTTTCCATTGATATCAATCTATTCATACATAAAGTATATCAATTGTTAGTTTGACCTAATTATTTTGTTGTCAATGGTTTTTTTCTGTTCAAACGACTGTATATACAATTTATAGTATTCATAATCGGGTTATAACTGTAACTCAGTTAATTAACATAAATTATATTCATTTATTGGCCCCATATACACAATTTATATATTCTTTTTTCCTTTTTGAAAATAATCAATTTTCTAGTATAAATAACATTGTATTGCCTGATAATATAATACGTTTTAGTATAAAATGTAGAATGTATATATAACATATATAATGGAAATATTGTATGAATTTTATGTGATAGCTGCAGATATTTATCATTTTTGCATTATAAATAAATTTTGTCATCAAATTATATATGAATTCATACTGACAGTTATTTGTATATGTTTTGGTATATTTTTCTTCATGTATTTTTAATAAAATTGAATATACTCCATAATTAAATGGAGACTTCTCAGCAATTATTTCAACATTATCCATTAGAAATCGAGCGTTTTAGGACGTGTCTTGATGTAAACGTATGCAACAATTAGAATGAATACAGCTGCCATTGTAGGTAATACCAATGAAAAAACTCTTTGTTTATTTTCCAAAAATTCCTTTTTTCGTTCTTTTTTTTGCTTATTAGTCTCTTTCGTTTTTCCCTTTAGTTGACGCATCTTTCACTGAAATAATTAAACTATTTAATAATTAAATACCACAACGAAAAAAAAAAACAAATACAATACATAACCTCTAATTATGAGGCTATTGTTTATATGGAGAATCCAGAGGGAATTAACCAATTGATATTTCTCTGGATTCACTTGGGAAAAAAATAAAAATATGTTGTAAAATAAATGTACGTGGCAATAATATTTCTGTTTGATTTTAATAAAAAATTCGATCAATTTAAATCACCAAAAACCCGATATTGTACATTATTACACTATCTACAATTGTTTAAATGTTTTCATCTTTAATAATATGAAAATGACCGTATAAATATTTACCTGCACTCAATATTTTCGTGTGAATAAAGATGTAGGTATTGTTTATGAATATGAACGTACTCAATCGTGTAAGTATGAAAGAAATTTGTGTTTGACACGTTGCTACTTATCTATATATACCTTGATGTAATTTCCGTATGTATATTCATGACATGATGTATCTGTGTATGTATATGTATATCATGTGGTCAAACTTATCCAACTACGTTAATCATACAAAGTCTTCAAGCCACTTGGGATTTTTTACTTGTCATTTATATATTTATATATAATAAAAAGACGTTCATGTTCAGTATACGTGTATAATAACCGCTTATGGTTGTATAATATGAAATCAACTGCTACAATGTCATCTGTTTTTCCATATTTTTATTTTTATTAAACAATAAATTGAATAATTTCTAATTCACATTGATATTTTTCGAATTTCCCAATAGATATTCCATTGTCAATGAATAAACCGTGGACTATTTAAGGTTATATAATGATTTTTGAGAGTGTGTTAAAATTTTATTCACAATCAAGAGCGCAACATAATGTCACAATTTATATCAAACTCGTTCCTAATTCTCTCGAATTTTTCAATAAAATTAATAATACAAAGTAAGTAAATGGATTTTTGAATTATTTTCGTACATACTTTACATCATAGAATTAATTCCAACTTTTATACATTCAAGTAATTCATAACAGGTTCAATACTACTAATCAATAAGTTTTGAAATATTGCACTCGATAAATTATGGATTGGAGTAATGGGGGAACGAGTTTATTTCCAGCTGTAATGGCTGCGAAAAATATTCAAGATTTAGAACCATCAAGTCGACAAGTTTCCATCAAATCGCTGCTTCATTTAACGTCTGATGACACCAGAGAATTCATTTGTGGCTGGGGTGCAGCTGTGATAAATGTTACAGTGACATATCCATTAAACAAAATAATATTTCGACAAATATTGGAGAATGTAACTGCTAACGATGCCATTCGACAATTGTCACGTGAAGGATTGCGATTGCTTTATCGTGGAATTTTACCACCATTGTGTCAAAAAACATTATCAATTAGCGTGATGTTTAGTGTCTACGAAGGTAGTAGAATGCGACTTACTTTATTGTCTAATAGACCGATTATTTCAAAAGTATTGGCTGCAAATATTGCTGGTACGGCCGAGGCTATTTTAATGCCATTAGAGAGAATACAAACTCTATTGCAAGATTGGCGATATCACAATAAATTCCGTAATACAACTCATGCATTTAAATATCTATTGATGAATTATGGAATATTTGAGTGTTACAGAGGATTATTTCCAATTATATTGAGGAATGGATTATCCAATTTGACATTTTTTACATTAAGAGACCAATCAAAGACTCTTATGGGCGAACAAAATCACAGTTTAGTTGCCAATTTTATTAGTGGCGCATTGATTGGTGGTTTTACTAGCACGATATTCTATCCAATGAATGTTATTAAAATAAATATGCAGAGTAAAGTGGGTGGTGAATTTGAAAAGATGATTGTTGTATTGAGAGATATATGGATTGCACGAAATCGAAGTATAACCAGTTTTTATCATGGTGTGCATTTAAATTATATGAGATCGTTTGTCAGTTGGGGTGTTATTAATGCGGCATACGATTTTTTAAAATCATTTGCTCTGTAGAACACAACTACATTTTTTTATTAATACTTTAGCGCAAATTATGTAAATATATAAATTATTGTACAATTGATTTATTATTGTATTGTAAATTTTTTTTATAACGATGTTTTAGGAACAAATTAAATTATAATAATTTTTGATACATTCAATTAATTGAATAGTGAGATTCAAAATATAATTTATAAAGAAACCGCAATATTTTACTTTCAGTGTACTACACTATAAACGTAGGAATATATCTGTTATTATATTGGGAATGGTAAGACAAATATTTGATTCTTTAATACAAAACATTATCTCATATAAATTTAATTCTCATGTAAAAATCAATTCATATAGATAATAATTAAGTGAAATTTGTATGGGTTTTCAATCTATCATGTCTCAATGCAATATCTTATTAATAAAGTGCCATGAAAATGTACATACGTTCACTTATTACCTCAGTTGCTATTAGGAAAAAAAAAATAAAAAATGTTTGAAAGTACGCATGCGTTTTTTTTTTCGCGCCAATAAGAATATATATTACGGGGCCACGGTTTCGAGACGAGTGTGAATGAATCATGTGTCTTTTATTCGTTTTATCGGTTTTACTCCTGAATATATCAACTAAACAGTGTTATCTCAATTAAGTTTATTAATCAGAGTATTTTAATGATATCGTGAGATATTAATGAATGTATTTTTGCAATTGAAAGTGTGTTATGTTGTATAGGCGATTAGTGAGTATATAGCAGCGGTGAATTATCATTATAAAAGTCACGGACCAGATCACAGTTCAACAACTATCA
This sequence comes from Galerucella tenella, assembly GCA_910591685.1. Taxonomy (NCBI): domain Eukaryota; kingdom Metazoa; phylum Arthropoda; class Insecta; order Coleoptera; family Chrysomelidae; genus Galerucella; species Galerucella tenella. Next base: position 42,901 of record CAJUYH010000438.1, on the reverse strand, counting down.
GTAAGTATTCTATATCTTATCAGCAGTTCATGATTTTTTAACGTATTTTATTGCAAAAATGAACATTAAATACTTGAATTTATCGGATGTTCGCGCGACACCCTATTGTGCAAGTACAAATTCAAATAATTTTTTTTTTTGAATATCGCGCCATTAATTTTTCTTATCGGATACAGAGAATCGGGGGATGTCGGCTATTCTCGGTGCAATCGGAGCGAGCAACTGAGTACCAAGAAATAGTCCGTTTAATGAGAGAAAAAGAGAAACAAAAAATTCCCTTGATGGTAACGTTACCAACTGTACATATGTTCCAAAGAAAATTTAATTCCCTTTGATATGTTGGTGTGAAGGAGTTGCGCGATGATGCAAAGCAACGAGTGTATAATGATAAAAATTCAATGCAAGTGAATAATGTCACTTTGACAGATCGTGCAATTGTGTACAAGTGCATATTACGGATGTGATACTTGACGATAATTATACGGTGTTCTTACAAAATGCACAATAGTTTTATGATGCAATCAATGTAGAGACGTACTGAAGAATTGCTATACATGCATAATAAAATGAAATGCCGAGCCATGAAATTCGCGAGAGTCAGTACTGTTGCAAGTTATTCACACGGCGAATTATTGCTCGTAGCGATGGTGCTATTTTTGGAAAACACTGGGTACACACACATGTCTTCTTCTGTTGAATAAAACAAATAATGAGAATTAACACGACAAAGATGAGTACTCCGATTGAGGAGAAGATTGATCAGAAGTTGAAGGTAAGTGAATATTAAACGTGTACATATATATATATATATACCATATTTTTTTTATTGTTCTTGATTTGTAAAACACAGTCGATCATAAGTTCACCCTCTTTTTTTTTAACGATTATTTAAATCGATAAAGTTGATGATATCTAATACAGTATTCAGTTTATAAACTGATTTAAAAATATCACGAATAAATCAATGTTTCTTCAATTATGTTTTATTTATTTATGAAGAAAATATGCATTAATATGTTGTTGAAATTTTTATTTGTAGGTCCGGACGGGCATGGTAACTGTTAGCGATGGTAAAAGCAAGCCAATACCGATGCAACTCCATTTATCAATGGAAGTATTGAAATTACAAAGAGAAGATTTAGAGGTAAAGTTGGAAAGACTTGGGAACTGAATGGAGTGAAATAATGAATAAAATTAATGATATAAATGTAATTTTAGCAGGCAGCTAATCATAATCGGCCACCGATAGATGCTAAAGAACGAATGGTGCAAATAACGAGGCTAAAAGTGGGTGGATTAGGTTTAAGTATAAAAGGTGGTGCTGAACATAAACTTCCTGTGCTAATATCAAGAATATACAAGAGCCAAGCTGCGGATCAATGCGGTCAATTATTTGTTGGCGATGCCATTATTAAAGGTATCAATTCATTTATGACATACGTACACGGTTTTATTTGTGTCAAGTGTCCTATTGAACAATTGTTAGTGTATATGTGAATATGTATGGTAATCTCGTTGCGTTATTTATACATTGAAATGTCATTTGGAACAGTAAGAAATATAATTTTAATATTTTCTATGAATATTTCATTGTATTGTATCAATCGATATTATACCAATTTCCATTTTAACTTACTTTCTCACCTCCTTTTATTATCTTTATATAGCATTACTCTGACAACTGTTCAATAATATGAATACATATGCAGATATAATTTTTTGTATGATTGTGGATTTTTCAATTAATTAAACATTTTTATTCAATTACTATTTACGTTTTATTCATTAACATTGAATTTGATGTTATTTTCAGTTAATGGTGAATATATAACGGCGTGCAATCATGACGACGCAGTCAATATATTGAGAAATGCTGGTGACATTGTAGTGTTAACAGTGAAACATTATCGTGCTGCGAAGCCATTTCTCCAGAAGAATGGTAAGAGAAAAAGAAAAAAATGAATAAAAGAATGAAAATATTTCAAAGTAAATCGATTTTTATTTATACTGGGGTTTTGTACGCGCGCGTGACATATACTGCTCTGTGTTGTTTCATATACAATCTATAGAACAAAAATATATAGATTTAAACCAAACACGGAATGGAATGTATTCATTATTTTTTATTTTTTTTTTTATTTTCAAACAGAGATGGAAGAGAAATTGGATAATGCTGCAAATGTTGAAGTGGATGAAGAGTGGAGTTTGCCTAATAGACGTTCCGGTAGTCCTAAAAGTGGCCATAGCCGACATGGCTCAAATACATCGTCGTGCTCGACTCAATATAAAAAATGGATCGATGTGATAACAGGTATTGCTATTGATTTATTTCATGTTATTTAATGAGATTGCAAATGCTCTGTTGTGAGTTGAAATGAAATATTACCATGCGATTCTTGTATTTTTAGTACCTTTAATGATGGCTTACGTTACAAGATATATATTTGGAACTGATAAATTGAGACGAAATGCATTTGAAGTTCGTGGGTTAAATGGTGCACGTACTGGCATTATACATTGCGATGATAGCGCAATCTTGAGTCAATGGTTAAAATATATTACTGACAATATTACAGGTCTAACTCATTTACAGGTAATCAACACTATAATTACTAATTCGTCATCGATAATAAATTTCAATTTATTAAATATATTTGTTCAATTATTTGTAGATGAAATTGTATAATCGTAATTTTGGTATTGGCGAACGAATTGAATACATGGGTTGGGTGAACGAGGCTGTGAGCAATAGTAATCAGCCATGGCAAAGTTATAGACCCAGATTTTTAGCATTGAAAGGGCCGGATTTATTGCTTTTTGAAACACCTCCGGTGAGTAAAGTTATTCTCGAAATTCAATCTCTTATGTGTGTCAATAATATTTTGTGTTTTGAACGTTTTATTTATAGTGCAATATTGGTGACTGGTCCCGTTGCGCATTAACATTTAAAGTTTATCAAACGATGTTTCGTGTAATGAGAGAATCGGAGAATGTTGATGAGAGGCAACACTGCTTTTTAGCACAGAGTCCGGGAAAACCACCGCGATACTTGAGTGTGGAAACTAGACAAGAGTTGTTGAGAGTTGAAGCCGCATGGCATACTGCAGTTTGTTCAGCTATAACACATCTGAAGGTCAGTGGTCATTTTTTTTACGACAACGATAATTTTTTTTATATGTTCAACTGTTGGATGGGTTTGAGAAGAGATGAAATGCAGAATAATATTTGTATTTATTTTGTTGGTTGTCAGAGCAAAACATTTATGGTGACATTCAATGGAAGAAGTGCTGGGTTAATATTGGAGTGGACGCAAGGTTTCACGTTGTCCTATGATGGCCCTGGTGAAATTGCGTGGCGATATAAATTTTCGCAATTGCGTGGATCCAGTGACGATGGAAAGAGTAGATTAAAATTGCATTTTCAAGAGCTTGATAGCATAGCTATCGAGACTAAGGTATTGTAATAATTATTCTTTAATTTAATAGCGAATTTCAATGAATTAATATATAATTTGTTTTTTAATGTTCATAGGAATTGGAATGCTCACAATTGCAAAATTTATTATTTTGCATGCACGCATTTCTCACCGCAAAAGTTGCAGCTGTTGATCCCACATTTTTAACATCAACCACACCATAAAAGAAATATCGCTCACGCTTTCATTATGAATATAGTAAGAAAATACAAGGAGAAGATGAAAAAGATATACGACGATGACGAGTTGAATAAGGTATTTATTTCGAGTATTGTTTTCGTCTTCATTCAATTACTAGTCATTGATCCAAAAAACGAAAAAACAAGAAAGAGAACGTATAGAGAAAGTAAAATTTTTAATTTCACAGCTAGTGAACGAATAGAATGAACAAAAATTAAACGACTTAGATTGATTAATTTAATTTTAGCTACTATTTTTTATTGATGACTGATTTTTTTAATTGTTAATTTCATCATTAAGATTAATGACGCAATCAGCTGTTTTTTTTAATAAAAAATGAAAACAAAAGAATGGAAAAACGTTAATATATTCAGAGCGTTAAGAAAAAAAGGTTTATTGTCAATGGATTTTACTATACTGAAAATAATCTTGACATAAATTTCATATTATTCATACGCAATTTATCACCATGACAAGAAATAGATCAGACTGCCATTATGACAAAAATGCCATTTGCGCAAAATAAAATTAATTTCAGTATTAAGGTTTCAATCATCAATAAGTAATTCATCATACTGATACAAATGCATTTAAGCGTAAACAAAATTTCTAGTACGACCATGGTGGCGACCTCAGTAATAAATAAATAAACAAGTAAATATATAAATAGCTACGTATTTTCAAATAATGATAGTGATATCAATTCATCAATATACATATATATGTCCATTGATTTGTTATATTCGACGATTCATTATCATTAATGAAAAATCATTATTTATTAATTACTCTACTTCCCTTTAGTCACAATGAAACTTTATAGAATTGTTGAAAAATGCACGTTATTTGGCATCGTTATCAATATCAAATAATTAAGAAATATTTTCACATGGATTACTTTATTTTCAAGGGAAAATATTCATTATTTATGTAATAGTTCACGTCCAATATTTATGATCCATGTAAAAATAATTTTTAATATACTGTCTACGATGTTTCAATGTGTGTTTTTTTGATAATTAAAATCCTAACGGCCTTTACGCAATGTGGTATTCATCTAGTATTTAAACAATCAATAAAACAAATAAGCAGATGAATTGAGAATTAAAACTCTGCCACAATAATGTAGCGAATGTTGCAATTATTTGTAGAAAGTGCCTATATCGTTGTGAAGAGTTGAGTGTCTGCCTATTGATTCTGAAAAGTGTTTATTGTAAACATGGCGCTTAAATAACTTTTCATTTTAGCAATTTAATTGCAACACATTTATTGTCAGTTTTTATTTTTCTCAATGATATTAAAATAGAAGGTGTTGCCATGGTCCATTTTACCAATCGTATTCTTCAAATAAAAACTTGAATATATCTAATTCGCACATATGTAAACAAAAGTTAGTCTCATGATCCAAATAATTTCTTTTTTATTTCATTCATCATATATACATAAATGTTTATAAATATATGACGGTCGATTTTTGTCCATTGCAATAGAATAGCACTTAGGAACTCGAAAAAAAAAAGGAAAAGAGAGGGCAATTAGTAAAATTAAATATTACAATTGCCGTATGTTATTAAATAAAAGTGAAAATGAATATGTATGCTTGTCTTTGTTGAATACAAATATTAAATATATCTATATAGGTACATCAAACACTCGAGCAATTTAATTTGATTACAAAATGATAAAAAATAAAAATAAAAATAATATTAATTATACTTTTGGCGATTAAAATCGTGTGATTGATCGTGGGACTGCACAATTATATTGGATATAGACAAATATAAATATATATATATAAGATAAAATTGCGAAATGTCGCTCGAAAATTATAAATAAAAATAAGAAAAGTGAGATGAGAGTTGAGGTGGCTACAGTTCAATTAATGTATTCAAGATCAATTATAGGTGAATTATATTGAAATGGTGGGATTATTAAATGAATAATTGGATTAGAAACATATCTAGACAGGTGATGTCTGTTGATTCTAAGATTCCTCGATTTGTTTCTTACGAGTACAAGGATTTTAAATAAATATACAAACAATTAAATGAAGAACTCCAATTAATTAATAAAATACTCGGCAATAATTTGGATTTGTTCATAATGAACAAATGATAATATAGATAAATTAACATTTTTTTTCTATGTATTATTGTTTGTTTTTAATAATTGTTCGAGGCGCTTTGTGTGCATTATACACAAAAAATTATTTTCGCATGCGCGCAAAAATTCTTATCGCCAGTCAATGACAATTTCATTAAGAATGAAATAATAATAAACTGCTGAGCTTGATTTATATTCTGCGCTGTGTATAAATAACATGAAACAAAACATGATGAAGCCATTGTAATTTTTTCGTTACACACAAGTATATATACATATATACTTACAAAGTTACAAAATAATAAATCTCGTTATTGCAAAAATGAAAAAGCAAAAAATACATGGAAATAGAAAATTTGGCAATGTAAATGTTGAGATGAAAGATAATATGAATAACAAAAAAGAAAAAACAAAATAAGAGCGTTGTGTGATGAACTGCCAGTTGGATTTATGGTTGTGTATTTATTGTCGCTTGTAAACTTGATGAAGCATTCTATTCGCACGATCTTATAGTTCAAAATATAGTTTATATGTTATTAATGTCTATTCCCTCATTGACAATATGTTTTGAAAAAATATATTATATTATTGTTAGAAGTTATCAGTGATTATTAAAAATTATTTTAATATACCTATGTATCATGTTAATCAATAAGTTATTAAATGACGATCATTTCGGGTAATATCAAAGTGAAATTATAATATCAATGCTTATAATTGAAATATAAACGAATATTAATTGAATATATCGATTGAAAAGGCGGCGTGAAAAAAAAAAATATAATAACAAGAATAGTGTAAGGTCTTGAGAAAATCAATTGTAAGAAGTATGAGAAAGAGCGCGTGCTCGCGATCCCTACAAACATACATTCACTTTTTTATTGCAATATTTGTTATGTTAGACGTATCATTAGGAAATTTTTTTTTCTTTCCCAGACTGTTTGTTCGCTAACAATATATATGAGTACATAGCAATTTCCCGGGTTCTCGGGTTCGCCAATTACATTCTTTGTTCTCGCTTAGGCTCCATCATGACCCGTCAGAAAGAAAATAATTGTCGATAAATCTTTGCGACAACGAACAATCAAAGTTAGTCGCTTTCAGTACATATCACTCTTTTCGTTGTTGATATATACAGAGTTATATCTTCGAATTGGATCCGTGTGTTCTATATATAATAGTCTTTAATTCGAAGGGGGTTGTGATAAACGAAGTCAAATATCTCGTTTAATGACCTGTCGGTGATTATGTTTAGTGAAAAATTAATAGACGCCATGTCATTTTGTAATTTAATTAACAGTTCATGAAACAATATTGTTTAATTATCTGAGTTAATTAAAACATATATCACAATCAAATTTATTTTAGTATTAAATAAGCGATTGCAAATTTTGATTGAGAACATTTCGTTATGTTTTTATTTAAGACACTATACTTTAATTGATAAACTTTTATAGAGTTAAAATTACTTCAGCGACATCAATTATTCCAACATCAAATACTGTTCGACAAATGGAATGCGAAAGTTTGATTGAAAATTTCCGATGGGCGATAAAAATGGAAGAAAAATGAGCCAATGAGACACGAATTGAATTTACGGAATTTATGAATTCATTACAATTTTATTTGAGTGTGAAAATGATTAAATATTTTAGTCGAAATCCAGTCAAATGACAAACGTCCACAATATTATTTGTGATTAAACAAATATTCCGCGATATTTTTGTATTGCATTATACCTCTGTTACAATATAAGTAATGGAAGTATACGAGAAAAAAAAAGTGTATATATAAAATATTTCGTAGCAACATTATTGTTGCTACTGCAGTGTTGAGTGGGCGGATTGATGTATTTATTTTACTATCAACGTCGCGCGTTATTTGTTGAGTGGGCTCTAACTGTGTGTAGGAAAGTGGAAGCAAGCCAAGGGGAAACAGTGAAGGAGAACGAGAGAAACGCGAAAGCTCGCCTACGCCTGGAAACGTAACTGAGGTAGACGACTACGTCGGGGCTGTTACATGAAACTATTCATCAGTATAGCGGAGACCACGAACTTGAAAGTTCCTTCAAAACATATTTATAACGCATGTATCATTTCATTTATTTATTTTTATTTTTTGCAACTTTGTTAATTTTTCTTCTCTTTCATTTCATAGGATTCAAACTGAATTATTTTGGCATTATATTCAATTGTCGTCTGTCCAATGTAATACATAAAATTCTGGCTAGAATAGAGTTTTGCCATGTCTCGCGTACGCCACAGCGACTGAAAAATAGCATGTGCAATTTTTCACAAGAGGATGGAATGACGAAGCCCCAACTTGTTTTTATTTCTCTTCATTCATTTTTTGGTATAAGTATAAACCTTTTCTCAATTCGTTTTTCCTCTTCATTCCTATAATTTTTCTTTTCTCGTTTCTTATATTATTTGTTTGCTGATTATTATTATTATTTTCTTTTCCCGGATTTTGCTTGGTGAAATGATATCGTGTACGTGATCTGCGACTGAAGTGTAATGTTCTACATTGTACAACAACAATATTCAACTGAAGAGTAAGTGGAAAACCTTTTTATTGTGAGGTATTTTTATTATGTCGTAAAAATTGTTGATAAACACAGATAAGTCAATATTTGTGTTTGCCAATTTTTTTCTTTCTTGTACAAACACATATTGAACATTTGAATTTTATTACCAGTGATCTGAATTGCTAGGTAACAGATGGTATTACGCACCATAAAAATCATATGTATGATATATATGTAGATGTATATAATGTTTTCCCCGTTGAATGTTGGTTATATAAATTCATGTTGGTGGCGACATGTGCGCATCGCAGATGATTGCTAATTGAATCGCCAATAAAATTTATATATTTACCTATTGAACGAGAATTGAGGCGCCAATATTGAATTGTTCTATTAATTAATTTTTACCCGTAATTTTATTTTATTATCTATTAAAAATAATAATAAAGTAAAAAATAGTAGAATAAAATTTTGTGAATTTCTCTAAGTAGCTAATCAAAATCGAACTATTGATATAATGGACTAACGGACGAAGCTGATTATATTTATCATTGAGTTATTCTCTTTGTACATATCAATTTATCAGCCGATTAATTTCACTTTGATATGGAATGCATTATTATATATAACTATACATCTGTATTGGAGATGAATCATAAAGCGCTGTAGTGCACATAGTCGTGTTTGAAAAGCCGATTATGGAATTGGATAATCAGTAGGGCGTTTAGGACTTGCTAGCTTTCATCCTTTAACAAATAAATGAAACCATAATTTTTCGAACCAAAAACTTCTACTCGAGTATAGTGCTCCGTTTCATTTTTATTCACGTTGTATAGTTATATACACACAGTCCTATATCAATATATACGTGATGTTTTTGTTCATTATTTATTGCGTTCTCTCCGTTGGTTATCGATAAAAATAATAATTGTTTGATCACCAACTGGGACAAATATTATTTTTCTATTAACAAATACGTTATATAAAAAGACATTATCACAACTATAGTTCACATAATACAAATGATTACAGCTATATTAATGATAATGTATCACCGGAGATATATATTTGAGAATGAAGCGATGAGAATATATTTTTTTATATTTATTTTTGCAATTGAAACGAATTCAATGGTGCACTTGGTATTACGTGGAAAAGAATAATAAGGAAATTAATGAATGAGATTTATTTACTATTGGGGAAGTAAAAATAATAAAGATTGGTAAGTCTTGGTCGATTTGGAATTTGTTCGTGACTCGGCATGTGTCATGTAGATTTACACCACAACCCTGCCTCATCCCATTGCCATATTGTGTATACAAACGTGAACTCATATACGGAGATGTCTGTTGAAATGTGTTGGGTTGGACTCTCCCGTTCAGGATCAACAAACGTGAGATGACTGAGAGTTAGGCAAACATGGTCCATATATTACATATACCGGAAATATGTATATCCAGTTCTCAACATATCTCTCTCTTCTGCTCTCTCCTTCCATCATTTGGATGGTTAGTGACAGCCGTTAGAAACTGTGATTTCTATGTATTACTATTATATTATATTTATTTACTAAATTTTTTTCAAAACTATTATTTGAAATATTTATGTAATTTCCAAGAAGAATATAATTTTGATATATATAATCAGATAGTTTATAATAATTGAATTACTTGAGGATATATATACTTTCAGGCTGTTTTCGAGTGAACTACAAAAGTATTCCATGAGTTTAAATGATGATTGTGACTGCGAATGAGAGAAGTCAGTTGATAGGATTCTGATAAATTGAAGATTTGTCTTTGATCATTTCTTTCTCCATTATCTTCGTGGAAAAGATAATATTATTTCACAATTTACTGTATTCACGATTATCAGCTAATAGTTTGTTGATATTATAGAAAAATTTTTTGTTTCATGGGACAGTATTGAGCTTTTGTAAAGCTGTGAATGTAAACACTAACAATTTTACATTCATATCACGTCACGTAAAACCTTTAAGTAAATACAGTGACCGAAGCCGCGAGCACGTATATGTGAGTTATTCGTTTCCTATTATTTTCATCAATTTGACGAAGTGTTAGATGAGAATCTGAAAGAAATATGAAAAAATTCATGTGGAGCCATGTGCAATTGACAAAATATTTCAAAAGTTTCTTTCCCTTTTTTCTTTTATTTGTTTTTTTGTTTTTTTTGTGCAATTGAAATTCTTTTGCGTAAACTTTTCCATCGAGTGGTAGTGGAAGAAGCGAGGAAAGATTATACGGAATGATGTATCTGACTTGCAAAGAAACTTTCTCGCGTCAGACGAGAAAATTCTTTGTTCAGTTATATGACATATCTGGAAGAAATATTACAATAGAAATCATAGAACGCCAACCAAAAATATTTAATTATTATCGCTATTTTCTCTCTATCCTTTAAATCGAGCGTATTAATATTGGTTTATCGTAACCACTAAGTCACGATTAATTGACTTTAGATGGCCATCTGTTTTTGAACTAACGGCGTTTTCCTATTTTTTTTTATAGGTACTTTATTGTGTTTCGTTTTTTCTTGTGACCAAACTGGAATATTTTTTTTTTTTCTCCACTTCGTGACATATATCAGCAACAGCTGGTGAAGAAAAAATTTAACGATAAAGAATAATCAGTCCAATAATTAAAATAATTATCGGAAAAGATTTCAAATAAGATTTATTTATGGGAAATATCAAAATAATGATAGCCAATAATTCTAAAAATAATAGATTTGGTGTATATATTCACATTCCCATGAAGTTGAAAGTCTTTCATGCATTTGTATATTATTAGAATGATATTCCACAGAGAGATTTCCTCATATTATAAAAGCTTTCATTGTATGCTTTGAAAATTCGCGGAAGAATTTTTCACTATTACCTTTTCTATTTTCTTTCTTTGTTTTTAAATAAGTTTAGGATTTTTAATCAGACGAGAGAGCATTCTCTGCTTTACTTTTTAAATCTTACTCAAAGTGCATAGGGTCATCAATAAAAACATTAGATATGAACATTGCATACATGTATATACACGCGAATAAAATTCAAAAAATAAAAATTGTATTGTATGAAATTTTATAAAATTGAATCTTACAACTCAAGGAATGTTTTCAAAAAATTTTATCACTATACGTTTATGGGTGTGACAGGTTTCAACAAATGGACCATAGCGGATTTCAGGAATTCCACCAGTGTGTCGTTATTGGCACGTTCTACCTTAGCTGTTATTACGATGATAGCAAAGAGGGAGAGGGAGAGAGAGAGAGAGAGAGGGGTGTTTGTATAGTTTGTCCGAGTATCGTGAAAAATTGATTTTTCTCGTGGAATTTTTACACGTCACTCGCGTTTTTTTTTCTCACTCCGTATATACGTGTTGAGTTCACAGACTACTACTGCGATACTTAAATAAATTTTTTTTACTAACCTTGCAGTCTTGTAATACAATATTATCACATAAACTTTTTTAAACCCAATAAAAAACTAAACAATTTCAACATCAAACGCCAACAAATCAATTCATCTCAAAGCAAACTTTTTGTAGGCTTCGTCAAACGAATGAAAATATAAAACAGGGAGGAACAAAAAAAAAGGAATATAATAAAGAATGAATAGAACATTGATACCGATGAGAAACCCTTTCATGATTGGTATTTCTTTGTAGATTGATTTTTGGAATGAAGTGTTATTGAGTTCTTTTATAAAATGAACTATACTATTTGAATCAATTTGATTAATCATGATATATTGCGTGGGAATGTTTTCAAAAATATATTTGTAATTTTATTGGAACGTTGCTTATTTTATTTTTCTTATTTTAGGTGTTATGGTGTTGAAGTATACATGGAATAACCCGGCAGGTTTTGATGTTGGCAATTTATGTGCACCGAGATGGAGTATTATATACGCACATAATTATAAACGACTGTGCCACTAAAGTGCACCACGTGCAGTTGCAATATATGCATTGAGTCATATATATACATATGTGAACATGGTTACGACGTTTGTCGTGCAAGTATACTGCTGCACATAACCGAAAAATTAATTGATAACAGTCACTATTCATTCAAAAATATTGTTATTTCTTCACAATTAAAATATTGCTATGTTGAAAATTAAAATGTAAATAAAAAAATAGGAATTTGTATAAGTATTATCAATGACAAAGTGAAGTGTGAAGCTTGAGAATATATCGGTAGTTGTATTAAGCCATCAGAGAGTGAAAAATAAAAAAGAAAAAAAAAGTAGGCAGTTTTTCTTCGCTTAGTATGCAAATTAAAGAAGGCGTGATGCTTTAGGTAATGTACTAAATTACTGTGTCGAGACACGAGTCAATTTATTCGTGACGTGACGAATGGATAGGATATAACTTTAGTATTTCATTCGCACCTGGAATAAATAATACATTGAATTTATTTTATCGACTTTTATTTTTTGTCAGTTTCATTAAATGAAATTTAATAGAGAGAATGGAAAATGGTTATTAGGGGTTGTAGTTTAGTATTTGGGAATGGTTTGTGGTAGCTTCGTGCTTGAACGGATCGATGACTGTCGCAGTGGCAATAGCAACCAAACCATTCCAACTTCCAGTTGATATGCGGCGTCGTTGGGTGGATTTGTCCGGAGGGGTTACGTCGTGAGAAAGATAGAGAGATGGAGAGAGTGTGTGAAAGGGAGTGGGAGAGGGAGAGGGAGAGAGAGAGGCAAAGTGCGGGCAAGAGGGAAGAGATAGTTGAACTGCTAGTTGTGGTGCCACGGTCCTGGGTGGCGCCTTCCAGTCTCGCCGAAATAAAAAATGGGTAGCGATGGTCTTGTTGTTGAATAACGATATTGCAGTCAACGAAATGTGCGTACACTATTCAGATATTGAGGATGCACTATCTATTGTTTTTTTTTATTTTTGATATAAACATTGGCCCCCATATTTATGCCATTCTCCTCCCTTAAGGGAGTAAACAGAGGGAATATTTTTCTATGATTATGAAAAAATGTGATAGCAAAGAGGTAGAAATATAAAGATATTTTTGACAGACTTTTTTTTCCGTTCCTTTGAGGTATTATCTCTTTTTTCTTGTTCCTTTAGGCTTTTCATTCTCGTTCTTTTTACTGATGAAGAAAATTTTTGAGGATTTTTATAAATCCTTCTTCCTCTTTAGACCTTCGAGTCTCTGTACTGTGGTTTTTCTTTTCTGTCTGTCTTGGTTTTTTTTTCTTTCTGTTACTACTTCTACTTTTATTCTGTCTATTGTGCAAGTTTCAGGCGGG
>CAJUYH010000438.1:0-29325 GCA_910591685.1 Galerucella tenella | reverse complement strand
TGGCGCATTGTTGCGATATGAAAATATGATGAATACGATTTTTTATTCATGATTTTTTTTTTTTTTCCATATGTGACATGTCGATTTTTATGTAGAAAATTGAGGCGGAAAATGAGAGAGGATTTAGGAGGAGATAGAACCCCGTCAATCAGTTGATAGATATAGATATACTACATTGAATATATAGCAAAAGTAATGGGGCGAGTTGAGATATCAACTCGATATGTGGAGTTATATAATGTTCCCAGGATATTATTGCGACGCCGCAAGGGTATACCAATAAGGAAAAAAAAAAAAAAGAGCGAAGAAAATGAAGGGAACGTAAGGGCAGTTGTTCATCCAAGTGGGACGTATACGAGACCTCTAACCTTGAGCCCTCCCCCCACACAAACATGATCGTGAGAAAAATCCCTCTCTCGAAGGAAATTCGAAAAACGATATTTGCTTCTTTTGTTGTCCCTTTCATATTCCTTCTCTCTCTCTCCCTCTCCCTCTCTCACACTCACTCACTGTCTCTTTTTTTCTTTTCAACGGAGGGTAAACGGGAGATTCGAAAAATTACCTTCTTATCTCATTTCACTTGCCGATTAATTTTTTTTCTTTATCGATAATTTATTATCTTAATTGGATCTAATGAAAATAAATGATATTTCCAACTTTTTCCCTCTACCCTACAATCAATCTTATCTTTCCGAATTAACTGATGGTATTTAATTGATATTTTCCTCAAATATTAATATTATAATTGTTTAATTATTAATAATGATAGTTATTGGTTTATTCAACTTGGTGAGAATAACTTTGACGTGTATTCTTCAGAGAAATTCGCGTTTGATAGACTGCATATATATATATATATATATATATATATGTGAGAATTGATGAGGTGATTGTGGGTGAAGTAGGAGACACAGTGGAGCTCCAAGTGTCCTGCGCGGCGCAAGCATTTTCATAGAAGGCAAATGTGGGAGAGTATGTAGTGGAGAGGGATGGAAAATACGGGTGGCGGGGGTTAATATTGGAGGAACGGTGTGGTAGCCGCGGTGGTTGCGGAATGAGGACGTCGACGGCCCGACGCCGAGCGACTTACTAGTACGCTGCCACCCACGCACGTAGTACGCACAGTTGTTCCACGTGTGGCTTGCGCGATCCACGCAAAAACATTACTTCCCTTTTTATTATTATTTTTGTTTTGTTTTGTTTTTTTTTTTTTTTTTTTTTTTTTTCATTTAACTACAATAATTATATTAATCTTTGGACAATTTATGGTTGACAATTTTAGTTTTATCAATGGTTATTACGGCGTAGTATTGAATACAATTTTAATTTACTTGTTTGGAAAAATTCGATGTATTTGAATTTTTATTTATTGATATAAATATATTTTTGTATTGAATTACAAGATGATACCGATGATAATTTTGATGACAATAGTAAACAGATTTTATTAAGAGCAGGTGGGTATATTATTATTTATTGTTACTATTTTTATTTTTCTTTTATTTATTTTTTTTTCACACTTTATGTGAAGGATCGAGATGAAAAATGATAGTGAAATTTTTTCAGTGTCTATTATTTCCACAATTCACTTATGACTATGGTAAAATTTAAAATGAAGAGGTACCATCGTCAATTGTCAACTCGTGTGAAGGTGACATTGAAATTAATTGAATCCCACTGGTAGTGAGCGCTATATCACGAGGACTTTTCATCCGTTCTGTAAGTAAATTTATTCATATTTCGATATTTACATTTACGTATATTCAATTATATATATATATATATTAATTCGACATTATTGAATTCTTCGATGATATGGGTGTGCTTTAAAATTTAATC
Source organism: Galerucella tenella (assembly GCA_910591685.1). Taxonomy (NCBI): domain Eukaryota; kingdom Metazoa; phylum Arthropoda; class Insecta; order Coleoptera; family Chrysomelidae; genus Galerucella; species Galerucella tenella. Next base: position 27,486 of record CAJUYH010000438.1, on the reverse strand, counting down.
TCTAATACAAAGTGAAGTGGAAATATGGGGGTTTTGGATACAATAGAGTGAAGAATACAAATAAAGTAAAAGGAAGCAGGAGATAAAGAGAGACATAGAGATAGCGTGGAAAAAGAGGTATACGTTGCGAAGCTTTGCACGAATAGAGTTCTTTAGAAGTTGGACAAGATGAAAACGTACCGATCTATATATACTTTAACTCCCTTTAGTAATGCTCGAGTAGTAAACTTTTTGTCAAGTATGTTTCGCAGCAGTCTCGAGCTTTCTTCTATCCATTTATTTATTTTTTTCTGTTTCGCAATTTTTTATATACTTTTTATCCCTTTACCATTATTCGATCAAAGGCCATCCAAAAAAATTTGGGGACGCGTCTCGAGTGGATGGAAGAATGAAAATATCATATTTATACATCCATACACATACATATATATCCATGACATGAATTTTTTTTTTATGGTCGAGAGGGAATTGAGCTGCAAAAAAGGTAACTCGAGATCTATCGGAAATATTGCAGTTGAAACTAAAATGTTTTTGACAATTCGATGAAGTGGACGGATTAAGTGAGAACCTAAAGGCGATTTAGCGGAAGACACTCCACAATATATATGTCATCATAGCCTTTTAAATCGACGTTATTATAAACGTGGAGAATAATATTCATCGCATGGCAGTTATTCTTTTCACTGCTTTAACCGATTTTTATATTGTCCAATACAAAATATTTTTTATCCCTTTATATTCTTATGATGTGTGACATGAAATATAGACATCAAAACCAACTGATTTATGGAGCGATACGCAAAAAAAAAGGGAGAATAGGGGAAAAAAATGACATTAATCATTTGCAATATGGAAAATAGATAAATATTGGACGACTAGTTCATATAATATATATTTATATAGTAGTCGGGAATTTTCTTAATTTACGACCATTGCAAAACGTATTTTCCCACTGCCAATTCCCAATATAAAACTTTTTTTTTTTTTTTTCAATTCATTTCCGTTCACAATTTTTTTTTTGTAATGCCTGTCTCTCCTGCTTTTCCATTTTCCGGTTGTCACTATTTTCCATTTCTAACAAAGTGATGTGAAACACGAAGAAATTGGAAATGACACGCTTTTCAATGGGTTGCGATTTTAATTAACATTTTAATTAATAATATTGCGTAGGATGATTTGAAATGTACAAAAATTGGTGATAATGATGGTATAAGAATTTTATTGTACAGTGAGGATTGACCAGGACTATTATCATGACAATGGTCCTTTTACTATAGCTCGGGGATTTCACTGCATTGTATTGAACTTTTGTTGTCATGACATTGCTTTTATGAGCGTATGTTTGAAAAGCACCATCATCATTGACACCTTCAGTATTTTATTTTGCCCATACAAAACATTCTATTTATTTTATTATCTTTAGGATTTTCCAAATTCAACAATGACATTTACGATAAGTGTATCATCCTGATCAAATTCATATCAGAAGAATAGAACAAAAAAATTGGATGAAATCTACATCTTCAATATTTTGATATCACAATGATGAGCAAAAAATGAAAAAAAATTGACACATCCCAGTGTCTATAGAAACAAAAACATATTTAAATGAAATAAAATTTATAAATACCTACGTGTGAACTTGCTCGATGGAGCAGCAGCTCTGCCAAAGACAAGAGGGAGATGAGATAGTGGGATATAAAAAGCGTTTTATATTTTTATATATACAAGAAAAATCCCATTTATCCGTAACGCAATTTATCACATTTTCCCATGATTTTTACGTAAGTGGGACATGACCGGATGATAAAATAAATCAGGATTTCGTACATATGTATACACAAGAGTTATTATTATTATTATATTCATTTTCATCTTTAAATCGCATATAGAATTTCATCATTGTTTCGATGTGATGACATAAAAAATAATAAATTATTAATCACTCTTCATTTTTGATGTTCATAATTTTTCAAATTGATAAATATAATTCTAAACGTACTGTATAAGACGGGCTAATTGACATGATTGACAATATAGAAAATAAATTTATAATTTTCAATTCATTATTTGGTACTAATGGGCTGTCATGGATTTCAGTGAATTATCCAGCTTAGCAATCGTCATTGGAATGGACTTAATGCTCATTTCCCCTTTAATTGTAGCATACGGTATTAAAATTCAAGCTACTAGCAATTCTTGGCCGTTAAATTACTATGAATATTTTATTTCACCACTGCAATATATTCACTAAGGTATATAAAAACGAAAAACATTTATATATTTTTTATTCATTTACTTTTGTAATTATTCAAATTTATTTTCACCGTGAATATTAATTACTGATTTTACTCTGGTTTACTGAGATACTAACATTATTAAATCCAATGCAATATAGTGATTTCATGACCGTAATTAAAGGCTTTGTAGTATCTGGCGTGCTCAGAATGAAAGAGGAAAAGGGAGATAGCGAGGGAGATGAGGTGGATTCGCATACGGACATTATTAACTGACAATACAACGTTGCTGTAATAAAGGATGAGGTATTTTCACATTGAACCCATCCATCTTCACGACATGATATTAACTTTTGTATCCGTGTCATGTTTCGAATTTGATATATAAAATTTGTATATATTCAATTTGCATTAGATTAGACAGGATAGAAAGATAGCGAATGTGAACAAAAACATAAGTGGAAAAATATCATGTTTGCAGTCAGACACAGTAGTAAATCATCTATAAGTACAGACATGATAGTAGAACTATTCTGTATTAGTCGGACGACAAAATAAAATGGTATTTTCTTTCGAAAATGTTCTCCTACTTTCACTGTATTATTTTTACATGTCCTCGTGATGAAATTGATTCGAAACTTTTCTTCAGCCAATCTCCATTAGCTTATTTGTGTTGATTGTTTGTAAAACTTGGACGAACGATGAGTAGAGAAACAAAAACAGTTTTTTCTTTGCTCCATAATATTGGAGAAAATGGCGCGGGAAGAACAATTGCATTATGAGTAAGTGTCATCGCGAATAAAATGGGGACGGAGGAGATTGAAACGAAAGAGAAAAAAAATTTATATATATATATAGATTATAGTTTCGCGGCTCTATTGTTGAAGAAACGCAATACGACAACCTTTTACAAACTGTCGTCCACCAGACAAATGAGATTACAAATTGTAGATGACGTTATTTCATATAATTAATCATTGCTTTATATAATTCTTGATCTTGACAATATCATTATTACACAAAAAAGAGAACAAACGCCTTTTTTTTTTATAATAATCAATTTTTTTATTTTTTTTATTTTGTTTTAGTGCGAAATGTCAAAAGTGGAGAGCAGGGAATCTGAGAGAAATGCGACTGGTAAACCAAGGTGAGATAATTAATGTATAGCAATTAAATGTAATAGAATTATCAATTATTTATGAGATACAATATAAATTAATACTGTGTGCATAAGAGTATTTTAAATATCACCTCTGGATTAATTATTCAGTAAATAAGTAATAAGGTGTATGGCAAATGAAATGATAATTCAAATAGAATTATATTTGTGTGGTGGTTGCGAATGAGAGCATGTTTTCAAGCGAGACTAATTTACGTTGAATGATATTTCGTCATTATTTGATAGTCAGTGACCCTATTTTAGCAATGCAATACAGCTACATGCGCTTGATATTTGCAAATTGATAAAATTATTAAGCTCATTCCACTAACAAATTAAATTTCATTTAAATTGTCATTTAGAAAACGTTGTAAACATTTATTTTTACCTACTATCAACAGAGAAAACGAAAATAAATATAAATAAATTTTTTTTTTTTTCGTTCATTTATATTTTGGTATTTCAGGCAAATTCGGACGAATAGTGTGGCACTTCCGTCGTGCGATTCTGTGCTATTGGTCAACGGAAATCGACGTCACCCACCATTACCACGTCGACATTCTGAAACTCCTGCGGTACGTTAATGAATGAAATTTAATAATCATGATGAAATAGTCCATGTATTTACTCAACCATATTACGATACTGGTGTGTAAGAGTGTGTTCATCTGCCTAAAATCAGCGCTACAATTTACCGGATTTTGTACTGTGACCCAAATGTACAATATAATTTTTGACAATTTTAATTTAAAACGCCCACCCTTCCTTCAGAATCATTTATATTATCCGCTTCATTCTGATGACTTTAAAACGTTTTAACAGAGCGTGCGCGTGTTATTATCATGATGTAATTTTAATTTGCATTATTTCATAAATTTGTTTTCATTATTTTCATATATAATTATATATTCTTTTTTATTTATTATTATTTCTTTTTCATAACAAAGTTCTGCCAAGAGTTGTGGTGTTTTTAATATATAAAACATTGTAGAAAATATAGCAGGGACAGACACGATAAATTAGACTGGGTGGCAGCTTGCAGCCTCTCTGGTGGTTCGCTTGAGATAACGTAATGAGCGTTGTGGGGGCTGAGAAATTTTGCGCACAACGGAAAACACTCTCTGACACTCCGGTGCATTTACACATTACGTACGTAAATGAGTGAATGCACATAAGCACACCCGAATACTCACATACATACACAGACATTATCCCGACATTTTCATCCAAATATCCATTCGCAAAATATTTCTCAAAGTATGTTTTACAATAATTCTACATGGATTATTTTCATGATTTAATGTTCAATAGCAAGTTTATTAAAAATTATGGGATAAATTGTTAAAATTAATTCCAGTAAAGAAAAAAAATAACAGGGAGTTAAATTTCATTCTCTACTAAACATTTTACAGCCAAACACTCAAGAGCTTCCATCTATATGTAAAGCCTCATCATTTCCACTCCATGCACCAACACACCTATCTATTTAGAAACGCACACGTAAATATGTAACACTGTACAACCAACATTGTATACCAATACCCATCCACTGCACATGTATATGCAACCAGGTCAAACACGAGGCACTCATGCACACTGGAATTCGTCTTCATACCAGTGTGAGTTATTGCAAAATAAAGAGAGAAAAAAAAAGGAAAAAATTTAATTCGCTTCTTGTTTCTATTTTTTATTTTTCATTCACGGCATATTCATAAGATTATTACGACAAATATTTATGTAGTTAGTATCAATGTGACATATTTTTCATTTTGAAATTTAAACATATGACTTTTAAGTATTTGCTTTCATGTAAATATATTTTCTATTATATATTTAAATATAGGTAATTGGAAATGCACCGCCACCAATTCCAATCCGACGCAATAATGAGAAGCCAATTTTTTTGACGGGAAATTTACTGCGACTTGATGAACGGAAAAGCAGCCTTGGTAATATAATCAATGTTGAGTCATCACCAAGTGTTGCTAGATGTGAATCTTGGCAACAAGATGATACTACAAATGATAAACTGATTGACCTTGAATCATCAAAAAATATTGAGTGTGGCTTTCAATCAACGACAAATACTGAGGAAATAGCTAATAGTGATGATTTTACAACATCAAACTTTGATGATGACAATGTTGGTGGCGTTGACTATGAAGAGAATTCATGTGCCGAGAGTTTATCGTTTAAGACGAGCTTTGAACAGTTGCAAAAGGCTGCGCGCGATCTTGACAAGAGGCTTCACGAAGATATTGTCATTAGGAGTGCGGAGATTGGTCGATTCGGAGCACAAAGTGATAAGACGAGCTTGAGAGATGGATCCCATTCGAAAAGTTCAAGGTTAGTACATTACTTTTCACGGCAGAAAAAGATTTTTATTTTGCTTTTCTCAATCACCTCATAATTATTTCAATATACTTATCAAACAATTAATATTAAGAGTTTATAATGAAACAAATGGAATAAAATTAGTGGTTGAAATGTTTAGAGTAGAATAATTTTGATAAGCTATTTAATTATCAATTTGACAAGAGAAAACTTTTCCCAGGTGTTACCTCCCACCTATTCAACTTTTATTCCTGAAATAGATGTTCAACGCTCTGTTAAACTGTGTTGATGCTAAAGTTTCATTATATAACGAACACCCTTTACAAAATAGAACAAATCGAAGTTTCAGTTTTTGTACTTTTATGTTCAATATAAAATTATAACGACCATTCATTTATGTTGGAATATCCAATAGAAAATGATACGTCGTCGTCAGATGTATCTACTATAATTTTTTATTTGAATAGTACATTTGGAACTGCTGAATGAAAATAATGAGGAACATTAAACGAAAAATAAATAAAGTCTCAGCGATATTATAGTCTCTAAAGCTGAGTTTCTAAAGCTTAATCTCTTCTCTTTTATAATGAGTATATATATATAATCCGTATACTATTTCACTCAAATAATTCTATATATGGAACATTATCAGGCTACAGCGTTCCAATTTCGAGCAAGTCAATAATGATGTGCCGCATGACGCTGACAAGAAATCAAAATTTGAAGCATTACAAGCAGCATCACGAAATTTAGAGAAACGACTTCACAGCGAACGCGAAATTCAATATGTGAATCAGCAACAACAGCAAATAAGAGGAAAATATAATGTTGATATGGATCGTGCAAGGAACATGTTGCAGAATAATTTACGGAAGGAGCGTGGAGTTGAGAGACTGGAGAAGTTACCAAAAGCAACACAAACAAATTTACCACCACCATTGAGCGCCATCTGCCAGAGTCCTGTACCTAAACCAGCCAGTGTTAGGCAGGATAGCAATGTGTCATCGGACAGCTTTAGTCAAACAAGTTCACCAAGTTACACGAACAAATCTATGGAGGCACCATTATTGCCCCACAAACATATTTACAGTAGAATACCAGGTATTAAATATAGCCATAAAATTATATAGCCACTTTAATTGTATTTATCTATCAAATGAAACAAATTGTTTCATTCTATTTTCCTGAATCATTTATATTTATTTAGTATCATTCATTATACTATTGAAACGAGACGATGTTAATTTTTACTAGGCAAAGTTTCAGCGTCGGAAACGGAAAATCCACCAGGCAGTCCAATCACAAAGTCAATGAGTACCCCAGCGAGCTTGCAGACAATTGTTAGGTTTCACAGTGGTAGTAATATGTCGTTACACCATAGGGTAAGAACTTTCTAGCGAGTTCTATATATATATTTGTTTGACTGTTTGATACAGAGCGTACCATTTCAATTTGTCACTTTAATTAACCCAAAGGGAAACCATTGGAAGATATTTTTTTTTTTTACTTGCAATTGTGCTTTTTTCATGGGATGGTTCTCTTATTCTCGTTCAGTTCTCATGGGTAACGTGATTTCCATTTAAATATCCTTTATATTCAATGATATATGTATACAGATATATATATAATCGTGGTCGTTGTGCTGTTCATCAAAAAGACTTTTATGCTTTTATATGTATTCTGAGTTATATTTGGAATTTTTTCTTATTGTTTGTTATACTAAAGATCATTCGGGACATGAGAAGACCCAGCAGCCATTATGTGTCGAGGGGAAGAATTCGTTTTAGATTTGCTCAAGTGCTTGTAAATGCTGTCGCCCTTCTCGCTATTGCCGGTGGTTTTTTGGCTTACTTTAAATGTGAGTAATATATATTTTTGTTTTTTTTTTTTTTTTTTTTTCGTCATGTATTTCGTCTTTTAGATTATATTTTTACATTACATGTCATTGAATATGTGACATGTGTTCATTTCTCTTTTAACACATGTATGAATACTTCATTCTAATTGACGTATAATGAGGATAAAAAAATTTTCTTGTCTTGCTTTCTCAGGTTATCCAGAGGGTGGTGTCGCGAGATTGGAGAACAAAACGAGTCAAACGACAATGGATGGAGTGATTTTGTTGCAGGAACCGACATACTTTGCAGAATCCAAGAATCCAGCGCCGGGCATTTGTCTTCCAGTCATTGTCAACTTTTGTCTCAATCATAAGGTAAGTGTAGTGTTTGCATATTTATTTTATTGTATTTTTCACTTTGACTTTTTTTTTGTTTTTTTTTTTTTTTTTCATTTTTGTGCCTTTATTTTCCTCAGTGACAACACTATTTTTCTCACTTGATGTTTTGAAATGAGGTCACGTCATGATATATAGCGTGCAGCTATCATTGAGAATCCAAGTTGCCGGAGATTTTTCTCCCGTTTATTTTTTCCCTCTTAAATCGAGTATTAGGAACATTAAGTGCACGCGGCACGTGACTCCACCATGTGCTGAAAATTCTTTTTTTCTACCGAGTTGATTTTAAATTCATAAGTGATAATGTAGATGGTAAAAAGAGAAGTAGAGAAAAAAAATTTAATAAATTCGTTGAATGAAAGTATGAAAATTGTTTTTATTATTTATTTAATAGATTATGATGACGTGAAAATTTTTCTGTACAATATTTTATTTTATTTAGGGGGGAGGAAAAACAAAAAAATACAATTAGTTGTGTGTTTTAGGTGCCGTATAATTTTACGGTTTTCCCAAATTACATGGGAAACTTTGGTCAACGTGACGCTCAACAAGAGTTGGAGAATTATGAGGCTGTTGTAGACGTCAGGTGCTACGAATTGGCGGCATTATTTTTATGCAGCGTCTTTGTACCAAAGTGTGGATTGCGCGGTCAAGTTGTTCGACCGTGTCGCAGTTTGTGCAATGGTAAATACAAACAGCATCAACAACAATAGCATATTTAAAAATATATAATAATAATATTATCTGTTACTTTGTATTTCTATATATTTTTTTTGTTCTTTTGTTTCATTGTGCAGAGATGACAAGACGTTGCGGCTTTTTTCTCAATGTCTTCAGCTTAAAATTACCGTATTATCTTGAATGCGAATATTTTCCGGAGAATGCAGACTCAGATGTGTGTGTGGGCCATCATGAAGTAATTGAGGCGGCAAAACGAGCAGAAAAACCAGGTAAATGATCTAATTATGTTCCAATCAATATACACAATATTTTGCTTCTTATTTTGAGTATAATAATGAAAATATAATTATTAATTCACACACACGATGTATATCGCACTTTAACGAAGTAATCCTCTTCACAAGTTGTACATTGACTTTGACAAATGCCATTAAGTAATCGTGTGCCCGGTGGACAAGCACATAATAAGTTGCCTAAATATCGACCAACTGGACAAACATTATAACAATTACCTCCGCACAATATTTGGTCATCGAAACATGATAAAATTTCACATCTATTAAAATTATGTGGATTTTGATTTGTACAAACTAATTTCTGAAGTAATTGGTGATGCGTATATCTCTTCACTACGTGCAACCGAGCAGAAAACACTGGGACGCCAATAATACACCAGACAACAGCACAGATCGCAAAGAGTTTTTGAATAGACATCTAATATGAAAATTAAAAAATATATTTTAATCAATAATTAATTTCTGTACTAACTGATCGATATTACAAAAGTGTTATTTGCAATAATTCCACTCTCGCTTCCATGCGATTAAGTGTGGAAATTATATTTTCAATTACCTTCAAGACTTGTTGAGTATTTGAATATCGATTGGCCACAAGTGGACGTGTTAATTTTGTCTGGTGCACGATTCTGAGGGTGAGCACTGTGGATTCTGCTCCCTGTGGTGATGTGTCTCAGAGAATTCACGGTATTTATAGTGAGCCAATTACTTCATCGTCGTATGTATAACGAAAACGTGACTGTGGTCACGAATTAGTTAATCAAAAACAAAACAAAAAGATATATTTTTCACTGGAATTAACGTGCGATTTGCAACGATTTTTGTATTGTTTTTTCTTTCGCTTTTCTACAAAATATTCTCGCCCGAAGATAATTATTTTTTCGTACAATTATTTCATTTGAAAAGGAATGAAATATATTATTATGAATTCTCTAATGAATTTACAGCTTATTCGAATGAATAAATTTACGATATTAATTTCTATTGTCCCTGCATAATTAAATATGAATATTATCAGTCTATTGTCCTATTGTTTTCCCCAATTCGATTTTCTTACGTATATATGTGAGACTGAACTTTTATTGTTCTTAGTTCCTCACTTTCCGTATTGTTTAAAATTTCCGATAGAATCTTGATTTGTCTTGTTGAAAGATTTAACCGTTTTATTTCGTATGGTCACCATCTCCGTATTAATGAGAAAGGCAAAGGACAATATGACACGATGAAAAAATGTTGGGGAGATAAAAAATTGTGATATCACTAATCAATAATTAAGATAGAGAATGGAATCAATAATTATCGTAGGATAGATGCATATTCATATCAGCAATCCCATCGTTTATATCTTCCGCTTACGTTAACGTTATGAGGTCACTGCGTCTTGGGTATTTCTAATCAATTGGATGTGCTACAAATTAAAATAATGATAATATACCTTCGCATAAAACAAAAATAATTTGATTATAATAAGATAAATTAGATAAATTAAATTTAATTAAAGTGAATTTATTTTCATTAACGTTTATTGCGCATAACTAAATGAGTAAATATTTTTATTTTACGCAACTTGTGGACGTGACGGTGTGATAAATTCTTCAATTTTATCGCTCGAAACGTGCATTAAATTATCATTGAAATTGGCCAACAACATAAATGTGTTTTTATTTTATTGTTGTTCTTTTCGTTTTTTTTTTTTTTTTTTTTTCATTGGTGATGGAAATACCTCGTAGTAGATGAAATATTATATGTGTATATTTATTGTGGATATGGAAATATGCGAAACCATCTGTTGAATTTAATGAAGCATAGTTCGGATTAATAAACATTATGGATTAATAAACGAGAATTTATTTACATATACAAACATTCATATATACGTACATGTATTTATTACTGGTTCATCAATTCTATTTGCGCAATTTTCATTTCATTGAATGCAACAACAATAATTCTAAATATTCATTGTAACAATAAATATTCACAATAGTGATACAATTCAGGTATATATAGTACTTATTGACGACAATAAATACACGATGAGAGATAGTATGTATAAATTGGGTGGAAAAGCTACGGGCAAATAACTTTATCGATTAACCGTGTGAACTCTTTTATTTTCTTTTGCGCTCTATATCCGATCATATCTTGCAAATGGAATCTTGAAATTAATCTGTCAAAAAAATGGAACGCACATGGAAATTATGGGATGAAAATGAGTAAAAGGAAAGTTCTATTATTAAATTTCTTTTTCCATTTTGTTATTATTATTATTCGATTTAATATATTATATAGACTGGAATATTTAGCAGACTTGATAATAATGAATAAATGTAGAAAAAAGTCCTTGAATATTTTTCATATTTTTAATATTGATCAAGAAAATGGAATTTTTATGTTTTCATGATGTTTTATTTCATTGATCCCGTGGTTCTTTACCATTATCTCGGACACGAATGAACGCATTTACATTGTTCTCTGTGCATGCACTAATGTTTGTTTCCTCTCGCGCAATCTCGTCCCTTCATTTCTCACTCGTTCATTTCCCCTTTTGAATCTCTCATTCACAGTTTGCACCAGTGGCTTTCAATGCGATGGCACCAGATGTATTCCAGTTGACTGGAGATGCGATGGGCACGTGGATTGTGCCGATCAGAGTGACGAGATTGGTTGTGGACATTGCTCATCATCAATCAATACATTCCGTGAATCATTTATCAATAATAATAATAAATTTAATAAAACAAATAAATTTGCAATTCATGATTTTATTGAAAAGCCAATAGTTCATTGTGGCGAACGACGATGTATGTCTGCTTCACATGTTTGCAATGGTGTCATGGACTGTCCATGGGGGCAAGATGAAAGAAATTGCCGTAAGTTGTCGCTCTAGTTGGAGACAAATAAAATAAAAACAAAATGGAAATAATACATTTTATTTCAGTTCGGTTGAGCGAGAGAAATGGTGATATTGGCAAAGGTCGTCTTCAAGTTTATAATGCTAAAAATGACACATTTGTACCAGCCTGCATTGCAAATTGGCAATCAACATCCGCCCAAGTAACTTGTGATCTGCTCGGTTATTCGTAAGTTCAACATTTTAATTGATAAATAATTTATTATCATTATTATTTTGTTATTTATGATTATTATTTCGCTTCACTGAATATTCGAATGAGACCATAAATCATTCGCGAAGTTTGTCATTTTATGTGGAAACTCTTGCGACGTGATATGAATATGGGATTTCGGTAATGCGATTGCAAGTTTATCGACCGTGACACAAATCACAATGAAATAGAGATACAAATATGCATCAATACCACGGATATTAAACTGAAATAACTTTTTTCGTGACTTTTGTTATTGAAGTTGTTGTATATTTAGCATATTAATTTTTTCATATTGTTCTTTAATATATTATCTATGCAAACAAATCGAAAAACAAGAAAGAAATGAATTATCTATTTGATTCACAGAGTCGCAGATTCTTCAATTTTATCGATGAAGAATAATAATATGACACCAATTGATACATCTCAACGTTGGCGATTGGCTCAAAATACCGAAAGTAATTTATTAAAAGAACTTCAATCGTGCACAAATCACAATGATTATCCGACTGTTGAATTGACTTGTTCTAAATATGGTGGGTCAATATAAAAATATTTTGAACATGATTGTCCAATTTATATTAAACAGGAACAATAAAATAATCGGAATTAAAATTTTACAATAGCGTGTGGAAGACGCCGTTACAATCCAGGCAATGCCAAAGCACAACTGAGAATTGTTGGTGGTGTTGAAGCTGCACCTGGAGATTGGCCATTTTTAGCGGCACTTCTTGGCGGCCCAGAAGAAGTATTTTATTGCGCTGGTGTTCTCATATCTGATCAATGGGTACTTACTGCATCCCACTGCGTTGGAAAGTTAGTTTCCAATCATTTTTCATCATAATATATTCAATTATCTGGAATATCTTTTAGTTAATTGTGTAATCCACAGTTTCAGCCACTCAAATCTCTCTGATTGGACAATACAATTGGGTATTACACGGCGTCATGCACACACGTATCTTGGCGAAAAATTGAAAGTGAAACGTGTTGTGCCACATCCGAGTTACAATCTTGGTGTTGCACACGATAATGACGTTGCGCTTTTTCAATTGGAACATCGCGTCAATTTTCACGAACACTTAAGACCGGTTTGCTTGCCCAAACCCAGCACGGAACTCCTGCCTGGCACTGTTTGCACTGTTATTGGATGGGGAAAAAAAGAGGATACGGATTGTGAGTCAAATAAATTAAAAAAATTATTCATATAAACATACATAAATTTAATTTTATGATTTTTTATAATAAACTGTTTTATTTTGAAGCGTCGCAGTATGAACCGGCTGTGAATGAGGTAAAGGTGCCGGTATTGGAGAGAGAATTGTGCAATGCATGGTTGGAACACAAAGAACTGAATGTTACCGATGGAATGATTTGTGCTGGATATCCAGAAGGAAAAAAGGATGCCTGTCAAGTACGTTGTGTTAAATGAAAAAAAAATAAAACAATGGGAATTGGCCGGTAAAATAAATTTGATTTATTTGTTGTCGGTTGTTCTTTTTTTTTTTTTAGGGCGATTCTGGTGGACCACTTTTGTGTCAAGATGAAGAGGATAAAGAACGATGGTTTGTCGGTGGCATTGTGAGTTGGGGTATTAAGTGTGCACATCCACGACTACCCGGTGTTTATGCTTATGTACCAAAGTACGTGCCGTGGATACGCGAGGAAATTGCAAAATATTCAACGCGTGACAAAGGCTAACATATGCGAAAAATTGTAAAGAGAATTGGAAAGAAAAAGTCAATTATCAAGAGTGACAAGAGGAAATTCTATAAATTATCAACGAGGGATTCGTAATGGATAAATTTAATCAACATCAACGTCATTTTAATTCAAGGTATGAAGAGAATAATGTTTTATATTTTTTTTTCCATCTAATGAATTGAGATAAACGAAAATTAGGGCAGACAATATTATAAATTGGATTAAATTTATTGATTGAAAAATTTAAGTTTATTGATATTTTTCAATATAATCTCATTTTGGTCAATGCAAAGTCGTTTGTCATTGTGGCTTTGAAGGGACAATGAAATACTTGGAAACATAGTAAAATAAAAATAGGCTATTATGTGTATAGAGATTAAACATGACGTTCAGATGGAAAGAAATTAGGAAGAAAACATGTAATTATATAAAATAATATATATAAATAGCTGGTGGTATTATTTTTTATGAATAGAATTAACGAGGATGTTATTCATGAGTAATGCATTTTGGTAAACTTGGAAAAAAACAAAAATAACAAAAAAATATATAAAATAATAATAATCGTGCATATGATGCAATGTTAAAATAAAAATAAAAAACATTTTTTCATTGTGTCATGAATTTGCAATGACAAATGATGAAGAGTGTCACAAAGTGGCCAATACAAATTAATTTCTTTATTCGTTTCGACAACAAATTTCATTGCAAATCAGTCATCAAAAAGAGTTTTGCTGTTTCATATAACACTTTACAATCATATTTGCGCATGTGATGCGTTGAAATAAGAGGAGTAATGAATGAAATGAGATCGGAATATAGTGAAATAATGATAATTAATTTTAATCAATGATAATTAATTATAGACGGACAGGAAAATTATTTGGAAATGTAGAATGGCTTCATGTATGAATATTAGTATAGGTTATCGTATGTGTAAGCTGTATAGATATATTTAGACAATTTATAATGCTAGAATTTATGGCTTGATAGTGAAAAAAAAAAACTGCAAATATTTTTATTTTGCATTATTTGGTTCTTAAATTTAGAATGGCTTTTAACTATAACAGCATAAAAATTACTTGATATACAAAATAGAGTAATGAGTAAGGAAAAAAAAAATAAAAAATGTTGACTGAATTCTAGGGATAATATATTGCACCTGCACTTTTTTTATTCGCACTCGAAAATGGAAATGAGACGGAAAAAATAAAACAAAAATACTTTTTATCAAGTATTCTTTATATGGAAAATATTATTTATAACGAAAATAGAAGCCTTACTAATTGACTTAGACTTTTTCTAAGTAAAATAAGATGACTCAATGGTATTGTTGGTAAAACGAAAGATTTTTAAAAAAAAATTATTGTCATTAAAACTATTTTATCGAAACAGTTTGAAAAATATCCGTACAATTACGTAAAAATTTTATTCAGAATTCTCTCTGTTTATTCGCTTTTAACAACATCAAATACAATAATTGTCTTCCTTAGTATCCAGACAACAGTTATGTATAAGACGTGAGAAGGAGAACTTAATAATAACCGACAATACTGTGTGAACAGACAATAAATAATATTAGGAAAATAATATATGTTCCAACATGGACAATAAATTTAATTATTAAGGCCAAATTAAGTTAATCAATATTTCGATACTACGTCATATAACTGATAATAAATAAAAATGATAATAAAAATATATTAATAAATATTTAGCAAAAGAAAAATATTATTTATCAATTGAACAGAGGAAATATTGATATATTTCGTGTTTTATTGACGAATTTTACTCTCAAAAATGCAACATATATAATACTATAACGCATAGAAGGCAGTATAACTAAATATGTGTTAATTGCGAGACAATAATCAAACAGTGCTTGAATATTAATATTTAGATACTTTGAGGGTAAAATGCCTTCGGTTGATTAATATTTTATAATAATAAATATTAATATAATATATAATATACAATATTCTTAAATTAAACAAAAATATACATATATTGATATCGTATTGAGCAGAAAGATATTTAGCTCACATACTTAAATATTTATACTCACAATAATTAGGAAATTAAATATATAAGCTGTGTGCTACGCTAAAGATATTTTCGACAAAGAGTTTCAATATTTTTCTGTCATTTTACGTTGATTTGATCAGTGATGAATGGCAAGTCAATAATGAATTAGTCAATACTTGTGGAGGGCTTAGAAATCATTTTATTTCTCTTGAGATTATTTATTGACATATTGTGATTATTTTTACATTTCAATAAAAAAAAATTTTTTTTTTCTTATCCAGCGATAAATCATTTTACACTTTTCGTAACATATAACGAAATATTGCGCACAAATCTCAAAGTATCTGTCTGAACGATGTTTATGCAAAAAAAAAAAAAACAATATTAATATCATCAACGAAAGAAAAAAAAAATGATAAAAAGTGAATAACTGTAACTCCTGTCAAGTCAATGTTGATATCACTCGAAATATAAATCTACATATATTTATATATGTATATGTATATCGAACATAGAAAAATAGTGATATATATATATATATAAAGTAGAGACAGTGAAATTAATGACATAGTCGTGAATTAGAAATATCTGATTTGGGAAAAAATTCTAAACAAAAATAAATACTTTAGAGTACCTATCTATCAGGATAATTATGTATAGGATCAGTGTTAGATTGGTCTTTCGCTACAATCATTACAGAGCTTGATATACTACATTCAGGATTTTCAGAAGATATAATTAACTAATTCGTGATTAAAGCCATTATTTTTTTTATCTACCATTTTATTTTTACTTTCAATCTCCTGATAATATATAAGGAAATAAATTTAATGCCTGAGTAAACTTGGTACAGCTTTAGGATCGAATTAAGGTATCAACCTCAATTTTTCATCAATGAAATAAAAAATAATAATAAATGAATGAATAAATAAATAAATAAATAATAAATTAAATATTGAATGAAAAGAATTATTAACAGTTTGGGTGGTTGTTTTGTATTATTAAAAATTAGAATCTTGACGCATAAAATCGCAGTATAAAATAATTATTACAATGAATTTGACGATAGATATGAGGTAAAATTGAAATAATAAACAATGGATAGATAACTGGAAAATAGTGAAAATTGTTACTATGAATAATGAAAACGATAATATTGTGCAGTTGAATATTTAAATGTGATTGATTTGATGCGCGATATGCACTAAATCCTATTCGAATAATGAATAGTCGATAAAAAATTGTTTCAAAACCGATAAGTATAATTGTTCGTAAGAAAAATCATATAATAACATAACTATGTCCATAAACCTATAATATATGGATAAATATATACAAAAACAAATATTCTGTATGTTGTTGAAGGGTCGATGATTCTAAAAAAAATATAATTATATACATATATATATATATATGTAAATGTAGTGGCAAAATAGTAAAATATTTGTATGCTGAATATACAAATTGTATACAATGTGTAGGAATGAAATAATAACCTAGATGAAAATTATATTCACATATGTAACCGTGTCCTTGCGATGATTATATATAAACGCATGAAATTAACATAATTCAGATGATTTAAATGCAATCCAAAACATGGAACGATATGGAACAATAATATTCACGTACAATGTGATAAAAGACCGTTAATGTTGCCACCTGATTGTCAGTGATTAAATATATACAGATGATTGCTATTATTATGTAAAAATTATGATTTAGTGTATTTAGATGTCGGTAATAAGAGTAAAGGATTTATTAATTGTTCATGAACAATATGAGTTTGAAAAAAGATTTAACCTATCGCTGTGAAATAACAAACAGATAATAGACAAAACAGATTATTTATGGACAATAATTACCGCTTACAAACTATATTTTTTGTATAGTGTTAATTATGCTTGCACTGCCTTTGTCCTATTTTTCGCGTCCAAATGATATTCACTCTTGAATAGTAACGGCGATAGATTAAAATATACCCACTGCATATATTTATGACATTACCAACAACAACAACAAAAAAAAAAAAATAAAAAAATAAAGAAAAGGGGCAGGAGAAGCGCGAAATGTAATGTTAAACATAATTTCATAATGTTGAGTGGATTATTTGCACTCTTGCAGGTCGAGAGTTATAGAACGTTAGAGATAACAAAATGAAAAGCAAAAAAAAAGAGGATAAATGCGAATGAAATGTTTTTCGTGGCAGGTTTTGTATAAGAATATATTTATTCGGTGGGAGAGCAGATAATGCGGTGTTTTAACTTGAAATGTATTTTTGCAGATATTTCGGATACATATTAAAAATTATATTTGCTGATAATTAATCACAAATGAATATAATATGTAGTGTTGTCAGTACAAATAAAAAAAAAATAGTGAATGAAATATAAGTTTAATGAATCAAAAAAGAGAATATCTAATAACAAATTGTGCACAAAATAATCACATAATCTGATGCATATCACCACATATCGATTGAAAATTCATGAAAAATCTGCAGAAATATATTGATGAAATATAGAAAAAAAAAATGTATGAAAGCGATTGAACCAATTGCAAATGTGGAAGAGATATAGAATTACATCCGAGAAGTTTTTGAGATTGAGGTACAAAAGAGAGTTCTATGAAAAAAAAATTATGAAACGGATATCTAAATTTAATGGCCGTAGTTGATTTATACAGAAAACAAAAATTTACATTATATTATATCTGAGACAGAAATATTAACGAAAATATATAATTATATATCTCAGATGATTATATAATATATATTTATGGAAAATTACGTGTTAAATAAATAAGATATGTATTGTGACAATAAAAGTCTCTGCTGATTTGTCTTGTCTTACGTTCAAACATTGCCACGATTTAATAGTTCTATTTCCCACAACTTGTTTTTTTATTATTCTTTATACGGAATAGAAAATCACACACTTCTATTATTTTTTCTACAGCTTCTATTATATTCATTAATATATAACAACTAAAAATTAAAATAATTCTCACTTTGTCATACCGACTGCACGAAATAGAGAGATCTCTTTTATACATCCATTCGTAAATGATAAAATGTGGCTCTGTCGATCACTACATTTCATCCAATAACTTCTCAACAACTGATATATTATAAAACAAGCTGATGGTATTGTGTCCAACAATGTGTAACAAATATGTGTCAAACATATCTTATTCTGATTATCACGTACATGCACACACACGCGCCCGTGTTTCATTTAATGCAAATGTGGGACAACAGGGGTCAGACAATAGCTCTAAGATTAGTAGCGAATGAATTTGAAAAAAAATAATAAAGATCATTGCGAAAAAAAAAAAATAAATAAAATAATAAATAAATAATAAGACAGTGAAATACGAGACTGAGATTTTCAACATTTATTCTTTGAGTTGAGTTGTCACGCGTGTAATCCAGGTATAATATATAAAACGCGTAATTTTTTTTTGTTCCATCGTAAATACATTCACTGAAAGGGTCGCGCATTCGTCGGTACCCCAGCGCACACACACACACACACACACATATCACTTTAATCCATGACCGATTTTCCGCCATTTTGCCTCGCATACGATGTGACATTAAATAGCGACATGGGGTGTTCTTCTTGATGCATATGAAAAAAAAAAAGGTCTCCCTCTCTTGGCTATTGTATAAAGCGTATACGAGTATACATATAGATGTTCGCGCGTGTATGTATTGATGTAAAGGCTCCAGCGGGGTTAGATTGGTGACAAGCAAGGCGCGAGATTGGATTTGTACCGATTAGAAATTCATCCGCGTAAAATCTGCTTCTGGCTTTCTTCATGTTACATTTTTATTTATATTTTATTTTTCATTCACTCGTATGAACGACTTTAAGACACTAAATAAGACGCAGTAAAGTAAGGCAATGAATGAATTAAATTTTTTCATCTCTATATTTCCTCTTTCTCACTCGCTGCATTTTATGTTAATAAATAACGGTTTATTAGTGTACTAATTCCCATGAGAAAAATGAAGATAAGAAAGCGCATGCTGTGGCGTTTAATTAAAACACAAAATAATTATAACTTTGGTACTGTGAATAATATATGACAATTATTATTATCATTGAATAAACAAAAAGAATATTTATCTATTTTTTATCCATTTATATAATATTTAAATATTTATTCCTGATTTATGTGTCGTGTGGATAGGGTGATGATTTTATAAATCTCCTTCGGGTTCAATTCGTGCTTACTAATCGTCCTTTTACTTGGTCCTGATGCTATTTTGACTAATCCCAACGTTAAATACACGTGATGGTGCATTGAATATTTTGTTGAATTTTCACCCCATAATTTACACACTATTTCTCTTTCTCACTTTCTCCCATTCACTTCCTCCATAAATATATTTGCACACGTGTCTTACAACATACCCTTAACTAATTATTCAGCTATTTGTATATCCCATACATTACATACATTTACAATAAATCATGAAAAAAAATATATTATACATGCGGATAATTCAATTAAACACAACAACAATAATGAAAATACTTGTCTAATATTTTTTATTTCACATCAGTAAATAAAATAATTGTAGTGATATTTATTCATTTAAAAAATAAGTCAATTAAAAAAAATAGCCACGATACATTGGTTTGTCAAAAAATGTCTGTAAAATTCAATAAACAATAGTAAATTAATTTTAAATAAAATAGAAATAAAACATAAAATATGATAAAAATAAAAAAATTAAAAAAATTTGTCTGAAATGAATGTCAATGGGTGGGGTGAGTTAATATTAAATATATAATATACGTATATGTGCAAATTTATTTATTTATTTTTATAATATTATCATGAATTCATCATGACAATTGCAGAGATGACTTGAGAACATGCAGCGTATATTTAATCAAGACTGGAAAGTAATTAGGAGAAGTAGTGGACAGGTTGATAAAGAGTGAAGTAGGATTGAGAGAGAGAGGTAGAAAGTAGCAAAAGACAAGTGAACTGATATATATATATATATAAGATCAGAAGTTGCGGGCGCTTTCTTTAATTACACGAACTCGTTGGCTGTGTGGCACTGCGGGCAGTGCACCGCATGCGAACCAAAAATTAACAGCTTGCATTGCCGCGTGTAACGCGGTGGTGAGCGTGCTTTTATTAATTTATAACCGAGCGTATATCACAACTACCAACCACTACCATATATAACAAAATATATATATATATATATATATATATATATGTTGCAATTTGACGGTATATATCTCCGTATACAAAATCACAAGTGAGAAATATTTATATACACAGCCATAGAAAGCGCGATGAGAAGTAATTACAAAATAAATAAATAAAATTGAATGAACATCCACAATTTTCGTTGCTCGTTGTGTAATTACTTTGTAATTAAAAAGCTTCTGCTTCGGTTTAATATTCATTTATTTTTATTTTTTTTTCTCTCCCGTGAATTAAAATGCATTTACTTTTCTACAGAATATATATTCTATACCTATATATATATATACAAAGTATGTAGGTCAGCTTTAGCATAGCTGAAATTAAATTAAAAGTACAACTATTTTATTAGAACATAGAAGAAATTGTAAAAAGGAAGAAAATGTTTCTTCTCTTTGCTTTTTTTTTTCTCTCTTTTATTTCTTGTGTAATGAGTATATATAGTGATATATTAGGACACATGGGGACAATTTAATCTAAAAGAGGATCTTGAGATGCCTTGAGGTCTCCCATATATTTTCACCCTTCTTCTGTTCACTAATTGTTTTGTTCCAAATGGCCTAACGACTTTTTCTCAATGTTCTATTAAACATATACACTACCAATGTCTGATGATGATAATGTTGTTATCATTGATGAAATTTGTTTCCCCTATACATCCTGACATGATAGTGTTATATATATATATATATATATATAGGAGGGGTATCACTCAATTGCCAGGCAATTGTTACCACTCACTGTTTCCAACCCCCATAATATTCACAAAATACAGGACTTGATCGACGCAATGTCTTTATAAATAAGTGGATCTGCTCGATCAACCATCAACCCCTATATATATTTATACACATATATATATATATATATATATCGCTCATCATTTGCTCTCCATTGTCTTGTTTTGAAAATAGAATTAAAAAAAAATGCAGGTTATGAATTATACATCAGGCATTTCAATATTTTTATTTTTTATTTTTTTTTTTTCAAACGATGTGATATATTAGGGCGCGATAATCGGACATTAAAAACAAACGTGTAATTTACCAGTGGCTGAAATGAAACGCAAAATGACGACTCAGCCACCGTTTGCAGATTAATGTATATATAGAGAAGTGAGAGGGAAAGAGAGAGAGAGAGAGAGAGGGTGAAAGAGATGATGGAGAAAAAAAATAATAATAAGGATGGCAACAGAGTGCTGGGGAGAGGAAGAGGATTATTATGATGGGTTATATTTTAGTAGGCGGGCGAAGGACTCCCGTTTAACTGGCAATTAAGCCATGGACTCCGCCTCTATATACATTTCAAGCCACTCTCGTCTCTATCCTTTTCTCTCTCAATCTTTGTGTAATTATTCAAATTACAAAGGAATAATTAATCACAGTGTATTTTATCCATTTTTTGCTTATATATTTTTTCAAATAATATTTTATTAATGTGGAATAATGTGAGTAGCTATTCGACATGTTCAATTGAAAAAAATCCACGTTTTCACTGCGGTTGACATCTTAAATTATACATTTGCAGTTTATTTTACATATTCATATATATATATATATATACATATATATATATATAAATATGTCCGAAAAAAAAAAAAAAAAAAAAAAAAATGGAAGCGCTCCATTTTATTTTTCGGGGCTGCCCACGAAACCAACACGAAAATATATATATATATATATGTATATAAAGCGGACGCGCGAACGCGTGTATATGCGGTTATAGGTTGCACGTAATTCCCGCGGAGTGAGTTTCGACCCCTGGCGCTCGCGGTGGGACGCCATCTTATTTATTGTTTTAATTATATCAGAATATATCGTTAGAAAACCCGTCATGCCGTTGCTCTCCGCGCACTGCGCCGCCAAATACGTGAGATTTATGAGAGCGAATAGCGAGACGCGATGTGCGCTCGCATCTTCGCGCGTTGCACCACTCTTCTTCTATCGCATGAGACGCGCATTGAATATGTCTGCCGCCGCGTGTGCGAGATATGAAAGAAGGCC
The DNA here is from genome assembly GCA_910591685.1 of Galerucella tenella. Lineage (NCBI taxonomy): Eukaryota > Metazoa > Arthropoda > Insecta > Coleoptera > Chrysomelidae > Galerucella > Galerucella tenella. Next base: position 4,469 of record CAJUYH010000438.1, on the reverse strand, counting down.
CCAAACATATATATATATATATATACGCGTATATATAGGTATGAGAGGGTGGTGGATATGTGTGATGACGTGCGTAATATGTTGGTCTTCTTCGTGAATGAATTATCAATTTATTAACGACATATAAACGATACAGATTATATTTTGTTATTATATTATTTTCATTTTTTTTTTTTTTTTTATTGCAATTGTGATTACTGGATGACATTTTGGTTTTACTTGATATTTGCTTGTGACACGCGATGAAATTTTTATGCTGTATATATTTATATTCATGGTGAATTTTTATTATTAATTGCATGGGAATGAACTTTATGTAGGATTAATTTTAATGGGATTCGACGTATGATATGATTGATCTTGTGTATGGTAATGCAGGAAAAGTTGACTGCAGTTCAGTACAATTGTGAAGTCATCTATATAAATATATATCAATGAAAAAAAAAAAAAAAAAAAGAAAAAGGAAAGTTTTTCTCTTTTAAATTTTTTCTCCCACCACTTATCAATTCATTAAACAACAAAACGTTGGGATCATTGATGATAGTGGGAATTGAAATTGAATTTAATGCATTGTCATAAATGAAGAAAAAAAAAATAGTAACAATAATATAAAGGGTTTAAATGGTGCGGGACACTCGATTTGCTTTGAAAAATGCCAGTTGTTACCAGTGGGTAGTTACATTGTCTGCTATAACCACTACTGCATATTCGAATAAGCATTATTAATATTCTGTCAATACTCTATCTCTACCTAAAATTGTAACACCATGTATGGTAAAGACAATTAGAAATGAAAATATTCACTTATTATATTGCTATATGATGATTCGTTCATTTCATCCCTTATGTATATATTGTTGGAGGATACAGCCCTTATATTCCAACTGTTCTCTCGTTTGTTTATCCCTTTATCTTGTATACCTCTGTAGTTTCATTTGTTTTCTCTGTTATACACAGAAGAACGCGGATTTTTTTTCATCCTAATTTTTTTTTTTTCACTGCTGCATCGTGTGTATAGTCCAGGCGGCGTCTGGGCGCGCGCCCGCTGGTATGTCTGGTATTCTTGGCCGCTCTCACAATTCGTGAACGATTAAATATTGTCCATAGACATATACCAAAGTTCAATATAAAAAAAGAATATATTTGTATTTCAATAGAAAAAATCAGCGCGAATTAATTGAATTGATAATTATATAGAGAGACAGATAAATAGTTTTTTTGTTTATTATTAATTTAAATTCATACTTATTCAACGTTGAAATAATTTTTGAAAATTGGACAAAACATTTTCAAATGGACACACGCGACCACAGTGATCCCTATCTACGCTTGATAAATTACTGTCCCTATATTCGAATCTCTCTCTTCACGACCACCTTCTTTTACCTCCTTCACACACAGACAAATCCACTTCTCTATATACTTATCATTCTCTCAAACTCTTTTTCGTCTTAGATATTTTTTTTCTCTCTTCTTTCTTTTGCTTGGAAACAACCATATATACCATCTCTTCTTCATCCACCTCTTTTGGGGGCTCACCTTAATATTAATTTGCCCCTCCATTGTCCACTTTTATTACTCACATATTTTACTGATTTTTATTTACTTTTATTTTATATATGTTTTTTGTATGGGGATATATGAGTATATGACGGCTCGTTCACCTTTATTTTCTTGTCTCCTCTTCTTTTACTCTATCGCATTATATATATATATATGACATATTGGTATATATCTATATATATATATATTATTTTTTCACGTTTCACTATGCGAAGACGACAAACAACTCGATAATAATTGCATGAACGCCTTCTATTTATTCTTTTTAATATTAATTTAATTTCAATTTTGTTATTGTGTCATGCTGAGAAAATTTCTGAAAGGATTACGATGTTGTCCAGGTAATAATTACTAATGTAATAGAGTTGACATGACATATTCAACGAATCGTTACAAAATAAAATCTTATTTTTCTTTCTCTTTTTTTTTTCCCTTCACATTTTATTTCAAAAAAATTTTTTTTTTTTCCTCTTATTTATTTTATTGACTTTTCATATTTATATTTATAGCGGTAATTTACAAATAACGGTTTGTATATACAACTGAGTTATTCAATATATTATTGAAAATTCATTTATTATCAGTGTTTAAAATATAAAAATATTCAGTAAATAAATTTTCCATTTAGTTGGTAATGCCGCGCCTCCAATATTATTATCCTCACGATGATGATGTATTTCTTTTTTTTCATCATTTCGTTTCTTATTCTTATTCTTTTTCTTTTTTCCACCGATGACGTATGGTAAGTCGACGTCCACGTCGTTTCGTTTCTCCCTGAGGCAAAGATCCATAAATCACGATGGGGTTGCAGGGCCCAAAAGAAGAGAATATGAAGGAGAAATACTCGATAAAGAGTATATAAGAGAGAAAAGAATATATACATATATATATATATATATATATATATACATGTATGTATAAGAAATAGATTTTGAAAATTCAGCAGGCGACGGCCCATCGACAACTTGCCATATAGCGCATTTTTTCTCTCGCATTCTCTCTCCTCTTCACCACCATCCATACTTTCCCCAATGGAATATAATTACTCACGGTTTAAAACCATCCATAATATATTGAATTACAATTGACGAAGGCAAAAAAAAAATTAGTTCCTCGTCTGTGTTATTCATTTATTCACACAATATAATTGACAACTTTTCTAATGGCCTTTCAATACCACTCCTTTTTTTCACAGCTATAAATAAATAAATAAATAAAATACATACATATACAATTGGAAAAAAAAAAAAAACCCCGGTACGAAATAATTTCACAACGAAATCAATCGTTAACAATACAAGAATAATGCTCCGCCCCAATTTTTTTAAACGACTCCCTTGAGCAATCGCTAATGGATATTATTATTGAAAAAATTTTCGCCCATCATGACATCTCCATAAAATTAATGAATATCAATACACACAAACACACACACGCACATATATTTTTATATAGAATACCATTTAAATTTGTTTCCCCATGTGACATCAAAAAAAAAAAAAAAAAGATAAATGCATAAATAAAGAAATTGTCCCGTTTCAATGAATATTTTTTTTAATTAAGATTTAAAATTGGGACAAATTGGAAAATAACTTCCGGTATATATACAATTAAACGGTTGGGAATGAGTGTACAAGAGAGTGAGGAATAAGAAAGGGTAAGAATTATATATATATATATATAGAAAGAATATATGTAGAGATGGAATTGAGAGTAGTCCTTTTGAAATAACCGCGACAAAGCTAATACGAAGTTATTAGGCATGGTGGGCCATGGTTGGTTTTGCACCCCGAGGCGTATGGAGCATGATGTCCCATGGCGAGAAAGCGGCATGTTCCCCAATACCACCTATATAACGTGTGTGTGTGTGTGTGTATATAACGCGGGTTGAGAGGGGTTTGTCGTTCTTTCTCTGCGGGCTCGCGCCACCCTACACCACGCCTTGACAAGTATATTCCTCGCATTTAATACCATACCAATATACTACTTCCATAAAGACATCGGTATTTTACTCAAAAATAAAACGAATTCACATTGAAACGATATTCATTATTGTAAAGACAACTATTTCACCTATGGAATACCATGAATTCTCAAATAGATATAATAAAATTTATTTTTTCATGATTGCATTGAAATAAAAAATATTAATTTATTTCACCATTCTTTTTCCCTGTCCCTGTTCTATTATCATCTCTCAAGATCAAAGTTCTTTTCATAATTATCAATACCAATTGGTGGATAGGCAAAAAATTCCGTGTATAAATGAAAAAATTCATTTATTATTAAATATTTTTATTTTTTTTTCACTTATGTAAATTTATTGTCGTTCCCTCTCATAAATACACACTTTATCCATCATCTATACATATATATATATGTCATATACCTACTGACTATAATATTATGAAACGGACTTTTGGCGCACGTGCTCAATAGTACCGCTGAAGAATGCAAACAAAGTCGTTGAGTGACTCGAGACGTAAAATCGTCCATTACACACACACGCATATAATATATATATATATATATATACACCGACTCGTTGTGACATGTACAAAGGTTGATCTCGATTCACTATAATCAAAAGTCGAGGTGGAAGATAAAGAGAAGAAAAAAACAGAAAATAAAAGAGACTAAAGAGAGTATTACACATATATTTTATTCATATATATATATATATATATGAGAGTGATAGAGATATACTGAGACATTTTAGACGTTTAAAGGGTGCTCTCACTCTCTTTCTCTCCTTCATTCTCTCATTGTTCACCACAGGGGACTTTACGAGTTCAACAAATGAGAGGCACCTGCAAATATTTCGTTGGCGTCGAGTTACACCGACGTCCTGTGTCGCGGAATCTCGTCGCACTTCTCCAGGTGCTGAGTTTACAATATACATATAT